>VXCM01002091.1:28020-57026 GCA_014773175.1 Lucifuga dentata
AAAAAAAAAAAAAAAAAAAAAAAAAAAAAAAAAAAAAAAAAAAAAAAAAAAAAAAAAATCTTGTAATTTAGACGCACTTATCTCAGGATTGCGTGTTCATAAAATGTCATGCTTGAGCTCATTTTGTTCGGGAGAATCTAAGCTTTCCGTAGATATTCATATATCTCCAGTTCATTAAGAAATGGTGATTATAAAACACGGCAAATGCTACAACAGAAGTGCTGGGCCTGGTGCCGGTCCGCTCCGGTTGTAAAGGGTTACATTTAAAAATAAATAAAAATTAGAAAATTGTTTTCCGTTGTTATTACCAAATGAGAGGAAAAGATGGGGGGGTGGGGTGGGGGTGGTAGTGGCCCTTGGCTTGGCATGCTTGACATAATTTGGCCCTTGGGAAAAACTAGTTGGGGAACCCTGGCATACAGTATTTCAATGAAAAAAAATCATTATATCAATCATCTTTCTATCACTTTCTATGGGACTGAGCTTTGTTAAAGATCATTTAAAAGCAGTATTTGTCTTTACGGTTTTGTAAGGAAAAACCTGGCAGCCTTTGATGTTTGTATTTATGCTGAAAAAGCACATCAACAGAGTCTGACGACAGATTAAAAGCTGCTTCCAATGTTTTGTCCTTATGTATATAAAAACCTGTGGACAAAACTTGGGAAACACTATTAAATCTAATGCAGCCCGGTATAAAAACATCCATACCTGCAGCGATGAAGACGAGCAGCATGGAACAACCAACCTGTCTGACACAACGGCAGCCGTTACTCAACGTTTAAACAAGGATACACAACATTCTTTTCAGCGCAGCAGCAAACGAGCATCATCATCATCATTATCTCTCTTGACTGCTCACCATGCAAATGAGTGTTTAGAGGATAAACATCAAGATTTCTTTTCCCCCATTTTGCTTTTATTTACCAAAGTTGCCAATATTTAGAGAGCTGTGTGTGCAAGCTTCATAAGATAACATGAAATAACCACTTCACAGCTTATCTTATCTCATCACATCCACAGTCAGCCTGAGGTTTGTTTAGAAATCCTTCTTCTGATACAAACTCTCTGGCATTAGTGTCACTAGTGCAGCGCCCGTTGAAAACATGCATGTTCGGACCGGGCCGGACTTTATGGTGTGTGTTGCAGCCTGCTATTAAATCCTGTGGAGCTGAGCGTATGCCGCCGTGCCCAGAGTGTATCCTGCCACGCGGACTACTTTTTACCAGCACAGTAATTTGAGAACCATCAATTTGAGAACCGCTCATCCAAACAACTTCACACGTGATGCTGCACGTCCTTGGGTCCTGATCAATAAACCTGCTGAATATCAGCTTCATACATGACGGGTTCTACAGATGTTGCTACAAACAGAGATTTCTGTCTTTATAGGTAGATCTAATTATAAAGACTGGAGGATACTGGACACTATCCTGGGTGGTCTTTGGGTGAGGGGCAGGGAACACCTGGACAGGTCACCTGTTCAGCACAGGGCTGATATCAACTCGTCCATGCTCACATTCACACCTGCAGGCAACAAGAGTGCTAATTCACCCAGCCAGCTTGTTTTTGGAGATAAGAGGAAACCAGAGAATTAGAGATAAACTTCAAAACTCTGAAACAGGTTTGAAATGTTTGTCTTACTGCTGGTGCACTGCCTAGTGGCAAAAGCAGCAATTACAACCATGTTAAAGGACCATACCATCCATTTTGCATGTTTGAGCCTAATATATTCAATTTTCATACACATAACATTACTGTCAATCATTTCCCAAAGCATACTACTGGAACGGTGAATTAAAAATGTTTTTCCTACCTTCCAGACCTCCATTGGTTTCAGTTCATTCTGCTATTAAAATCAACTTGTTGATACTTGAAACGTTCTTGGGATAGGTAATCCATCATCACCAACAAGACGTGTATTCAGGTTTTTTTTGAAGTTATGTAATTTTAGTGTTTAAGCTCAATAAAAAGCGTGGAGTGAATGTATGCCTCCACCGGGGAATATAGTCCCAAAAGAAGACCTGCGTTTATGGAAAAATTTAAAGGACCGTGACTTCATAAGGCTGTGTAACTATTAGCAGGAGAAACATGGATTTTTAAGGTGGGTGTATCACTTGAATATTTGATTTTGAAAGATTAAGAGATTTAGCAAAATATCAGGAAAGCTGAAATACGGTTTTATCCTTTGGGAAATGATTGTCAGTAACGTAACATGTATGAAAATTGAATATATTAGGTTCAAACATGCAAAGTGGCCAGTATGGTCCTTTAAAGTCAAAATGACAGCATAATGTGCGTGATCAATGCAAACGAGCCTCAGCAACAGAATTACATCTGGCTTTACTAACCATTTATAATCAAAGTAAATACAAACATGCACATGGGATGTTTTTTTCACTTTAGGAATCACTGTACATTCTGTGTGTGAATCACAATGAAGTTATCTGTTTGTATTAGTGATTATTGATTTTTATGAGTGAGTTTCATGTCAAACCATTTGTCTGTTATACACTACACTCTCTTCTTATCTCAACAATTCACATGTAGCAATAGTTTCATTTCACTCTTGTTTAACAGAAGGGATCACTCCTCGTCTCATGTTTTGAAACTGCTGGACTGAGAACTGATGACATTCAAAACTTCCTCAAGTTTCGACCGTGGTGAAATTGTTTCATGTTGGAGTTGGAGCGTGAGTGCTGGAACAGCCTTCACACTGATCACGTGACGGATGCGTGTTGAACCCAGATGTATCAAATGTGGGAATGGATGGATCTCAGCTGTTGAAATCTAGCGGCCACTGCTGGATTTGACCCCAAGACCTTCTTGTTTTAACACAAAAGTGCTAATTACCAAGCAAATGTGCTCCTCCATAACATGCTAACTAAATGCAAACATAATGAGTTATGGCTCTACATGTCTCCTTTCTGCACATGGATACGTGTAAATTATTGTTTCTTGCTATACAAGTGTTATACATGTAAATACTGTACAATTACTGAAAAAAGCCTTCCATCGATCAGTGAAAACAAGAAACAAAAGCTGATGAGTTAAAACCAGAAATGACTCTTTCAATTACACAGTAAAGCTGCATATTAATAAAATGAGAAGCTTCAGTCCTTGCATGTATGCAGCAGTGAGGATAAACAGCTTTGCTTCCTCAGCGGCTTTAGCTGCCTGATATGAACTTCATGGATGAGCTCAGAAGAGGAAGAACCTGATGATGCTGCATCAGGCAGATGAGGCTTAACTCTGTTAAATGTGCGTCTCATTGGCTACATGTTCATTCAATCAGTAGAAGGCTACATTCTGGACAGTTTTGTATGATGAGCTGATGGCACTGATGGGTTCCCAGAAGAGGCTGCACTGGTTGGACATTCAGGGCTGTAGAATGACCAATCCTTATCTGATAATCATGCAGGTTATTTATTTTTGTAGCAACATCTTTGCTGATCATGAATAATCTAAACTTCCAATTTACAACAGTCTACAGTCAATACCAAAAATATACACATAAAAACAGGAAACAGCGCGAGTGTGTTGCGGTGGGATGTGCAAGTCAAAGAGCAGCATGCAGACTAACGAACACTCTGATGTTCAACGTAACGCTGCATGTAATACAATATTTCTGAGCATTTAATACAGCATTAGAGACTAGGGTATTAGAGCATGGCATTAGAGAAAACGCATTAGAGCATATAGCATGAAAACTATAGCATGAGAGCATATAGCATTAGAACATACAGCATGTGAGCATGTGCTGTGACTAAATGAGGAAATGTTTCACTCCCACACACATTTAGAGATTAAGTGGATTGCTTTTTAAAATCTCGTCATATGTATAGCTGCTATCAGCCATGACACTTTGCTGTGCTTCTTTTCCGTCCTCGCTGGTTGAGAGATATTTGTGCTTTGAGCTGTTTTTGTTGCGTCCTCAGTCAGTCAGACACTATCAGCTTCACTTTCTCCATGGTTTCTAATCATCCTTTTCCCAGAGGAAAGGTTTAATCTGAGACATCAATTTCTCAAGCTCTGTCTGCAGCCGATACAAGCTTTCAGTCCTCGTTGTCACTCTGACGACGTGGCCTGAAGCTAAAAACATCTTTTTATAATGTGCCAGTAAAAATACCCACTACCTGGCAAACATGCTGTCACCAGTTTAACAAATATCATCTCATGATGTTTCAATGTTCTCCTGTTTGCAGGTGAGAAAACAGCTGAGTTGTTGACAGAAAGAAAACTAAATTTCCCAGTCAGTCATGTTGACACAAAGGCTCTAATTACTTCAACAGAATGATCTTCTGAAAAGTTTCAACAAAAGCCGTATTTTGAGGCGCTGATGCGTTAGTGCTTTCATGTGATAAGCGGTTAGCTGATTGTTGAGTATTGGGAGCTGAACAGTGATGAGTGACTTGCATCGCTCAGATTCTCAGTTCAAGCACATGCAACGTTGACCTGTCTGCTGGCGACCTTTCCATTGTGCAACAGAATAGTGAAATAAGCAGAAGTGACACAACAACGGAGGAGAAGCTCATAACCTGCACAGAGAAATTTCCCAAGTTGCATAATACAAGTTCAGAATCATCCAGAATGTGAACGATTGCTTGACAGAAAGTCAGCAATCAGTCTAGCAGGTTTGAAAAGCTACAATGCCAACGCTTCTTGATGATGCGTGTTGCTACACTGGCACTGCGTTCTATGTGCTGCCTTAGGCTGGTTTCACATGCTAAGAGTTGAGTGTTGTGCTGAGCTGGGCGTTCCGTTATTGTGTATTGGGAGCTGAGCAGTGACTCCTAACGTGAGCAGTGACTCCTAACGCTGAGCAGTGACTCCTAACTCCTATTGTGTATTGGGAGCTGAGCAGTGACTCCTCATGTCATGCCAGCTTGAGCTCCGCATGGCGCTCAGATTCTCTTTTGTGATGCGGTGCTCAAAGTTCAACCAAAGCTGGCCTTTCCAATGCAACCAATCAGATAACAGCTGTAAGCAGCAATGGAGGAGAAGCTCATAACCTGTGTAGATCAGTTTAGAACTCAACATTCGCCGTTTTTTTTTTTTTTGCTTTTCTTCTCCGAATGAGAAGAAGAGCCAGAGCCTTCTTTGTTGTGATGTCCATATCACTACCCAATTTGACCCGGAAACCTGATTTGGTCCACAAATGTGCAAAGATCACCCATGGTAACCCTCAACAGGAGCGCTTCCTGTCAGCGCTTGGTTGAGCTCAGACTCTGCTCATGAACAAGCAGAGCACTGGATGCTGAGCTCAGCGGCAACGCTAATGCTTAGCATGTGAAACAGGCTTAAAGGGTGGGGCATGGGGAGCGTAGCTGAGTGATGTATAAATTACACTGCAAATACCATTAATCATGTGAGTTGTTGTCTAACATTTCAGTGTCACATATTGACAGCAGGCAGCATACGATATATTGGGGGTAATTCATTAAAAAAAAAAAAAAATTACAGTAACTAAAAATTGTCACGTTAAATAAATGCAGGAATATATGAAGCTCATAAAGCCGTTACATTAATCAGCACATCGTTGTATTACCGCCACATTGCTGTAAGGTGAGTCTCAGGTAAAGCCACGATTCGTACTGCTTCATCTGGGCGAAAGCCAAACACGCAAAGGAAATCTAAATATCTAAATTCTGCTTTCGAGCTCCACATTTTATTAGAGGAGGTACAGAAAGCTGCAACAGCATCCAGACACTACCGGGAGTCCCAGTGCAGCGAGGACATTAAGCTGGAACTGAGTAATTTGGTTTTACGGAGAATCCAATTCTGAGTCTGATGAGAAACGTTTTCATGCTTAGCAGCGGATCTAAGGAGAATAAAGAGACTGTTTGGTAGCTGAAGTAGAAATGATTCAGAAACAGTTTTCTTCATTCCTCAGACAACTTGTAGCTGTCAGTCCTTCTTGAGTGAACCTACCTATGAAGGTCTGCATTTTCTCACATTAAGCTCACAAGATCCAAGAACACAACCACATTACCTCTGGTAGCCTGACTGAGATGCACAACTGGCCGTTACCGCCACACGATGACAAACTACCTGCCTCCATCCAGTGCCAAAAGTCAAAGAAAGGCAGGAAATAGAAGCCCCCTATTTTCAAAATAGAAAACAGCAGCTGATTGTAATGTGAGCAGCTTTTATTTGATGTTAGAAATAAAGGCTGCTATAGGGAGGCTGCAGGTACGAATCTGCTCTCCTGAATACTCATTTGTACCAGTTGAGAGAGAGAGAGAGAGAGAGAGAGAGAGAGAGAGAGAGAGAGAGAGANAGAGAGAGAGAGAGAGAGGTTGCACAGTCTCCCTTTGCCTCTCTCTCTTCACCTTTGTCTTTCTCCATCCACTCTGTCCTTCTCTCTCTCTCAGATGCAATAGGAATGAAATTTGCTGTAAATGTCATGGGATCTTAGCATTCATCATTCTGTTTAATCTGAGCAGATGAGAAACCTGCTGCAGGTAGAGAACCATGTCCTGCTGCTGCCTGCAGCAGCACAAACAGCACGTCCTCACTACATTTCTAAGCAACAGGAAATAATAGTGATAAAATTAAAGAGGCATTGGGAGCACATTCGTGTGTGTGTGTGTGTGTTTGTGTACCCTTACACTCTATAAACAGGGCAGAAAAAATGAAACGGAAACATGAAGTGATCAAGGAATTTCTGATGTAAAGTTTGAGAAGTTTGTCAGTATCAGCTGCATGGAGACAATTTTATTTGCTGAAAATATGGAGAATCCTGTCAGCCAATCAGATTCATCCTGTCACAGCTGATGACATGATGATCTAAAACCAATCATATTCATCCTGTCACAGCTGATGACATGGTGACCTACAACCAATCATATTCATCCTGTCACAGCCGATGACATGGTGACCTACAACCAATCAGATTCATCCTGTCACAGATGATGGCATGATAATCTACAGCCAATCAGATTCATCCTGTCACAGCTGATGACATGGTGACCTACAACCAGTGACATTCATCCTGTCACAGCCGATGACATGGTGACCTACAACCAATCAGATTCATCCTGTCACAGATGATGGCATGATAATCTACAGCCAATCAGATTCATCCTGTCACAGCTGATGACATGGTGACCTACAACCAGTGACATTCATCCTGTCACAGCCGATGACATGGTGACCTACAACCAATCAGATTCATCCTGTCACAGCTGATGACATGATGATCTACAGCCAATCAGATTCATCCTGTCACACTGATGACATGATGATCTACAGCCAATCAGATTCATCCTGTCACACTGATGATATGATGATCTACAGCCAATCAGATTCATCCTGTCACAGCTGATGACATGGTGACCTACAGCCAATCAGATTCATTCTGTCACAGTTGATGACATGATGACCTATAGCCACTCAGATTCAGCCTGTCACACTGATGACATGATGAGCTACAGCCAGTCAGATTCATCCTGTCACAGCTGATGACAAGATGATCTACAACCAATCAGATTCATCCTGTCACAGCTGATGACATGATGATCTACAGCCAATCAGATTCATCCTGTCACAGTGATGACATGATGATCTACAGCCAATCAGATTCATCCTGTCACAGCTGATGACATGGTGACCTACAGCCAATCAGATTCATTCTGTCACAGTTGATGACATGATGACCTATAGCCACTCAGATTCAGCCTGTCACACTGATGACATGATGAGCTACAGCCAGTCAGATTCATCCTGTCACAGCTGATGACAAGATGATCTACAACCAATCAGATTCATCCTGTCACAGCTGATGACAAGATGATCTACAACCAATCAGATTCATCCTGTCACAGCTGATGACGTGGTGACCTACAGCCAGTCAGATTCATCCTGTCACAGCTGATGACATGGTGACCTATAGCCAATCAGATACATCCTGTCACAGCTGATAAGATGATCTACAACCAATCAGATTCATCCTGTCACATATGATGACATGATCTACAGCCAATCAGATTCATCCTGTCACAGCTGATGACATGGTGACCTACAGCCAATCAGATTCATCCTGTCACAGCTGATGACATGGTGACCTACAGCCAATCAGATTCATCCTGTCACACTGATGACATGATGATCTATAGCCAATCAGATTCATCCTGTCACAGCTGATGACATGAAGATCTACAGCCAATCAGATTCATCCTGTCATACTGATGACATGGTGATCTACAGCACTTCAGCACAGAATGTAGTTTATATGGGACATTTTGAGCTCACCTTGCTCAGACTGCAGCAGCAGCGATTATAATTAGTCAGCGTATCTGATGACATACCAACCTTCATCTTCTGCTTTCAGTCCCAGGCTGAAGAAATGATCAAACTATGTGCATCCAGGTAGAAATAACAGTGTCACAACCACAGCCAGCTTTAACTGCTGTTCTTCCTCCTTCTACCTCTCCCCATCCTCTCTCTCTCTCTCTCTCTCTCTCTCTCTCTCTCTCTCTCNTCGTCTGTCTCTTTGTCTCCGTCTCTCTCTTTCCGTTTCTGTCCCCCTCCCTCTGGAGGACAGTAGAAAGTGTGAATGTGACGTCATTCTGCAGGTTGTGACTGAGCACCAAAGGCACTGAGTATCAGCTGAAGAAGTGAAAGTGTTTGACTTTATCATCGCGTCCTAAATTCACCCAGCTCTGAACAACTGTCTACATTAAAGGACCATACTGGTGATTTTACATTTTTAAACCCAATAAATGTTGCCTACATACACGTTACTTACAATCTCCAGAACTTAAAACATATTTTAGGTTTTGTGTTGTTTTGCCACATCTCCTAATCTTTCAAAATCAAATGTTCAGGTGATACACACCTTAAAACTCAATGTTTCACCTGCTAATATGTACGTCAGACTGTAGATGGGACGCTCGTTTTTAATTTCTCGGTGTAAACCATCTTTTCCTGAGACTATATTCCCTGGTAAAGACATTCATTTTCTTCCTTGTAGCTCTGTGCTGGACAAGTTAAATAAGTTTGGTGAAAAACTTAATAGACGTGTTCTTNTTTTTTTTTTTTTTTTTTAATATATATCTCAAGCACATTTCAAATCTTTATAAATTGATTTTTATAGTGTACTGGAATGAACAGAAACCAGTGACAGTCTGGAAGATAGGAAAAACTATTCTAAAATTTACCTCTTAAAGTTAAAGAGCCCACATTTGTGAAAAAAAAAATGTGGGCATGACTTACTAATGCATGGAGAAAACTTAATTTTAAACATAAAGAGACCATAGCATAATTAGCCACACATCCAACTGACTGCACACTTGTTCTGAACTTTACAGTAACAGCTTTGAAGCAGCTGGAGGCTGTTAAACAACCGTGTGTGAGTGTGTTACACTTTGTCACAATAAAAAAAGACATTACGGATTAATTTTAAACATCTAAGGGCCATAAGACTATGTTAACTTTCAAAAATGACTTTTTCAGTTTTGAACACACATATAAAATAACCTGTTGTCTTGTTTTTGATGTGCCCTAAAACTTTAAATCTCCATAAGTAGGTGGATTTATTTAAATCTCATGGCTGGATTTAGCACTTCCTGTACAACAACCACACGCATTATGAATTTTGCATTTTGGAGTTATGAAAAAATGACTTGCAGAGGTGAACAGGTAAGAAATACTTATTATCCTGCTATCAGAAAGTGATTTTGACACTTTTCATTGTGTGAAAAGTTGTGTTTCATTGAATAACAATTTTAATCTATTACATAAAAAGGCTGTTTAAATTTCTGTTCATATCTGAAATACTAAGTCATCTCTGAAAATTATGGCCCATAAACATTTAAAATTAATCTGTAATGTCTTTTTCTGAGACACTTTATTGTGACAAAGTGTAACACACACACACGATCATTTAACAGCCTCCGACTGTTTCAAAGCCGTTACCGTAAAGCTCAGAACAAGCGTGCAGTCAGTTTGTCAATGCAACTCACAATCCTATGGTGTCTTTAAGTTTTTACATTTTATTATCATTCCCACTCATTAATAATATTGTATTAATAATAATAAGAATAAGAATAATAAATAAATAAATAATAAGTATCTCGTTTCATGCAGTGGTAATTCATGGCCATACGTTTTTGCTGTTTTGTTTTTTACAGAAATGTCACCACCTGTACTAAAGTCGTGTATTGTGGGAAACGGTTGTCAGTAATGTAATGTGTATGTAGGTTGTGTTTATTGGGTTCAAACGTGCAAAATCACTGGTATCGTCCTTTTAACGCTCACACATGACCATGACCTTTCTGACCTTAAATAAGTTCTTGTACTTGCCTGCGTTTAGCCGTGCTGCAGCTGCAGGAAAAACCATCATCTGGAATCCAAAGGGAAGCTTGTGTTTGCATAATGTTCCAGTATGAATGTTTTGTGAGTAGAAATATTTTGTGAATAATTTCTTGAGTCAGCTTCAGCCTCTCAGACGCTTCATTTACACAACAGGTCCTGATAACTAACTCTGAGTTTTTATTATTATTTCCAATTTTGTGTAGCATCTTTACATCTATGTGGAATATTTACTAAGATAATGCAATGCTAGTGCAAGCGCAACATGCATTAGATGTGACTGATTATGAGGAGTTTGTGTATTTCATGTTTATTCTGAGTATTTATTTGATCTGAGTAGTTGTTTTTATCTGTTATTTTTAATCTGTAATGTTGAATTATGTGTTTGATTACAGATTACAGAGATTGCAGATTTATTACAGAGACGAGTTTCCCTCTGAGACAGTAAAGTCTTACATATTTATTACTTTTACATGACCCATATCTGATAGCTGTAATCACACAGTTTGGATCTGAGACAGCCTGCAGGGTGTTCATTCCTGAGACGAAGTTTCTGAGATGAAAATATGATAATGGAGAAATGAGACAGAATTATTCAAACATGTAGCTTTTCTGAAGCATTTTAAAGGTTTAGTCAGCTTGGTTTGGCACCCCAGCTGAGCTTCAGGGCCTTAAAGGACCATGCCATCCATTTTGCATGTTTGAACTTAATATATTAAATTTTCATACACATAATGTTACTGACAATCATTTCCCAAAGCATACTACTGGAACGGTAATTAAAAATGATTTTCCTACCTTCCAGACCTCCATTGGTTTCAGTTCATTCTGCTATTAAAATCAACTTGTTGATACTTGAAACGTTCTTGGGATAGGTAATCCATCATCACCGACAAGACGTGTATTCAGATTTTTTTTTAGAAGTTACGTAATTTTAGCGTTTAAGCTCAATAAAAACCATGGAGTGAATGTATGCTTCCACCGGGTAATATAGTCCCAAAAGAAGACCTGTGTTTATGGAAAAATTTAAAGGACCGTGACTTCATAAGGCTGTGTAACTATTAGCAGGAGAAACATGGATTTTTAAGGTGGGTGTATCACTTGAATATTTGATTTTGAAAGATTAAGAGATTTAGCAAAATATCAGGAAAGCTGAAATACGATTATTTTACTTTTGCTTAATAATATTCACTTAATTCACTTTTTGCTCTGCATACCGTACTGAATGTAATAATCATATTTAAAGGTATTTATTTTTAATACATCAGGCTGAGACTGACTCAGTTAACAGCATGGCTGACTGGGAGCTTTTGCAGGGATTATTTCCTGAAGGAAGTTTTCACTTCCAGCTGTGGCTGTCAGGCAACTGACAGGAAACAAAGTGGAACAGAGTGACAGGAGGATAAACAGAGAGTTTTTCATATTTACTGGGATGGATTATCTCAAACCTGTTTCCTTACTGAAAGAGACTAAATGGCAGCTTCTGAAGCAGGAAACAGGCTTCAGAAGCTGCTGAATCAGTTCTTGACAGATGACGTAACACTCACAAAATCCGAAGTGCATTTTGGGTCTAAGCGCCATTTTGGAGGTATTCTGTGGTCAAAGCAGTGTATTTGAGTTTGCCTTCTTTNTTTGGGTCTAAGCGCCATTTTGGAGGTATTCTGTGGTCAAAGCAGTGTATTTGAGTTTGCCTTCTTTTATTTGTGAAATGGTACACTGGTGTTGTTAAAAGCTGCAATAATAAGTCCCACGATAGAAAGGGTAGAAAGCTTGACCACGATGCAAGATTTTTTAGGTTTTCAACCTGGAAAAAAGGCGATATGGACCGCAAGTAGAGGACATAACAAAGAGGATGAGGATGGTCTGGGTTGTAGCGGTGAGATGCAAAAACATCACTTTCACCAAGATATCTCCCTTCATGTTTGTTTGCTCTTGGCATTTTCGTAAAGGTAAGTAAGACAGCTTTTGTTGTTTAAGTAACGTTATTATATGTGGTGGTTTTCTGTCTTCTAATGTCGCGTTAACGTTATATCCATGCGTTGTTTTGGATTAGCCACGCTAGTAAATACAAGAGCAACAGAAACGGTTAATTTGGTCTTGTTCAGACTGTAAAATGATTCATCTGATTTATGTAGCTAGCTACTAAAAACTTTTCATGTCATTGCATATGAGATGATGGAGACTGACCCAGACTGGACACCGTCCCTACATCTGTCCACACAGACATTACATCTAAAGACATTTCCAGAAATGATGCTTCATCATGCTCCTCACTTCTTCTGCTGTTCATGTTAGAACTGCATTTGACCCAGTCTGCATGAACAATATACAGCAGTATGTAAAATGAAATTTATCATAAATAATAAATATACATAACATGAATGTGTTGTTCCTGACCTTTTTTTCTTTTCATTAACTCTTTGATAGCCAAATTAAGTACGGAAACCNTCATGTTAGAACTGCATTTGACCCAGTCTGCATGAACAATATACAACAGTATGTAAAATGAAATTTATCATAAATAATAAATATACACAACATGAATGTATTGTTCCTGACCTTTTTTTCTTTTCATTAACTCTTTGATAGCCAAATTGAGTACGGAAACCAAATGTTGTGCAACAGAGTAAGGTTTATTTTGCAATTTTCAAGTACAAACTTGTAATTATAATAACATGTAAAGGTTGGAGGCAGCACTGCAGCTTTTTGCTGACAGGTCATATGGATCGATGTTGTTAATAATAATATTAATAATTAGCCAAATACTGGTCCCTGGCATCCTTGCTGAGTTTGTCTCGGTATGGTATTCTCTCAGTTTGCTTCTGCTTCTCCAGTTTGTCGATTAAATTGGTTGAATAACTTATTTAGTCGTGTTGTTTACAGTACCGCTTCCTATACCGCTTACTGCAGCTATACCTCCAAAATGGCGACTCGGTGACGTCGCAGACGATAAACACACGTGACTGACAAAGACTGATAAAGCCGCTTAGAGTCTAAGTATAGTCTGAAAATGCTAGATTTGGCTGAATCATCGGATCCTCCAAAGAAGAAGGCATTTGATGTAGTGTATGTGAGCATCCACTAGGGTGCATCCTTACCTACGACAGAACAGGCTGAGCGTCAGGCTCAGTGATTCAGTAACTCAGTGATTCAGTGAATCAGTGAGCTGCCGGTTCGTTCACTGATGAGTCATTCGGAGACTCACAGGACTGAGTGAGAGCGTCATAGTCGTCTGAATCACTGAGCTGCTACTCGCTGACTAGAACACTCGGGCTGAACGAGTGTTGAGACATCGGATCACTGAACCAACAACTCAGAGCCTCAGACACACATTCAGGTCAGCTAGTGACAGAACTTGTCAGCAACGTGTTTTCAGCATCACCTTGGCTACTGATCATGCTAAGTGCTAAGCTAAGTGCCTAGCCTGGCTTGTAGCCTGTTGTTATACACTCATGTACTTCACATAGAAACATTGTTTCATTAGCTGTGTTTCCATCCAACTTATTTGCATATTTAATGCACATTCCTAATTATTCGATTAAAAGAAATGTGAATTGATGCATGTTTCCATCAACTACGTTATGAATTATCTCAGAGGTGACTTAATGCTACATAAACTAATGTCCACAGCAAAATACACAGCATGCAGAGTTTAAATGAAACCTTGGTGTGGAAGAATACTTATTACATCCTGTAAGCAGTTATTAATTAGCCTTATTAATGCAGCCAACAGACGCCTGGGAACGTGTTGCCACGGCGATCTACATATAAACTTGATACATATTGTAGTGAGTGAAACTTTCAGTGTAGGTAAAACAATCGTTTACGCGGCGTGTCAAGTTATTTGTGAAAAACTAACATTTTCACATTTTTCAGACTTAACGAGTAACAGATCCATCGTTCTGCAGTGCTTGTTGACGACCACCTGCTCTTCTGAGGTGTGTGTTTGCGTGTGTGTGTGTGCTCACCAGGCAGCGCACGTTGTGTCCTCATTACATGCAAATAAAAACTGTTTCCATCCACTTTATTTGCACTTTCCCACTTTATTCATCTTATGTGAATCATCAGTTGCTCCACCTCTGCTAAGCGCATGCATTTTTAATGTGGATTTTGGAGTTAATGTGAATTAATGGTGTTTCCATCCAGGTTTTCTAATTCTAATTTTTATTCGCATAAAAATAGTTGGATGGAAACGCACCTATTGATAAACTATTGATAAACATTTATGTGAAAGATTTTTTAAAAAATTCTTTCTTTCGACAGATAAAACACAAAACTTCATGAACAAACACACACTTACACATAGCCACTTAACAGTGACTCGACATAACTCGAACCCGGATGTGAAGAGGTTTTTTTTTCATCCAATGATCTGATTCAATGATGTGTTTTTAAATAATCTGTACATAGCAAGCCTATAAAGAGCACCACAATTCTCAGAAACACACATTTTTTCTCTTACAACAGAATAAGTTTCATGTATGTATGTCCAGAAGTACTTGACTTGGCTGTGAGACATTATGTGCACAGACATGGAGACCCACGCAGAAGAAGAACAGAAGAAGAAGAAGAAGAAGAAGAAGAAGAAGAAGAAGAAGGCACACTGAAAGCACGTACCTCCACCAAGGCTGAAAACTTTATCTGGATCCTGGATCTAGAATACGATCCAGATCTTTTCCAGAACTGAATCACTTCTTCCTCCTATCTGTTCATAACTTTTCAAGATGTCTGGCTCACAGACAGCAGACGAAGCTTTCAGGAACTAATTCATCAGGCTGACCTGCTACTTTCAGACGTGTTTGTTCATTTTCTCCTTTGCGTGAATATCATGAAAATGCATTAACACATCATCAATAAACAATACTACAGACCCCATTAGGGGTCGTGTGAAAAAAAATAAAGTGGGTAAAACAAATGGGTAAAAATAAATAAAGAAATAAATAAAAATGAGTTGGAGGTAAAAAAAAAAAAAAAAAAAAAAAAAAAAAAAAAAAAAAAAAAAAAAAAAAAAANTACTCATTGACTTGTTTTTTCATCAGAACTTGTAGTGGGTACACTCACAGACACGTTAGCTGCTAGCTAGCATTAGCATTTACCTAATCGGAAATCGTACGTCAAACAGCAACAAAACAGCTCCATTCCATGCGCTGTAGCTTTGACCTATTTTTAGTACGTTTCAGGAGAAAAAAAAAACAAAACAACACAAAGCGAAAAAAACAGAAAAAAAAAACAGAGAAAAATTTTTTTTTTTTTAACCTCCAACTGATTTGTTTTTTTGTTTTTTTTAACCTCCAACACCTTTATTTCCTTCCATGTCCCCTTAGGGGCATCAGTTATTTTTTTTAAATTTTTTTACCCCCTCCTCCCCCCTTTTTTTNTTTTTTTTTTTTTTTTTTTTTTTACACACTTTATTTTTTTTTCACACATGACCACTAAGGGGCTCCGTACAATACTGTCAATATCACGATCTGAAAAATTTTTATCACTTAAAAAAATTATATCAGTCTTATAATAAACAATACAATTTGGCACAGTTGTAGTGGTGAAAACAAATGTTGATTCTTATGAGCATTTTTGACAAGTTTTATTTATGTTAACTCTGGTCCTTTCCCAATAGTGATTGTTCTTAGAGGTAAGGAGTGTTTCCTAAGAGCATTTCCCAAACATGAGAGGGAGCACGCACACACACACACACACATACCCAAGTGTGAAGAGCTTCTTAACGTCAGTGTTGAGGTGTCTTTAAGTAATTGTAAGCAGCTGTCAGACTTATGTTTTTCACAGCTTCTTGTACAATTTACAACATGCACCAGCATACGTTTTTCATATATGATAAATAACGCATCTGCTTACACATCACGTTTTAATGAGAGGTGAAAAGGTGAAAAATTCAAGTGAATAAAATACACCAAATCACATCCTCTGTCTGCACCAACAGAAGTAATTAGTCAGATCTGAAGAAAAACAAAACTTGGTGAAATTTGAATTAAAATTGGAAAGTTGAATATTGTAATTAGTTTTTATAGATTATTAATCACTGTATCAGTAAAACCAGCAGACATGCTGTGAAGGAGCAGGAAGGAAACATATGAAAGGTTCTGAAACAAAGTGAGGTTTCAGACTGTCAAAGCTCTGTAAAGGCTCACCTGTGGGGCTCTCCAGACCTCCCGTCGCCACGTCTCCGCCCCCCCCAGCAGTAGCATTGTTAGTACTGGTTGAAGCGCTGGCCGTGTACTTCTTGCCACTACTGTACTCGGTGCTGCTCTCGTCGTCTCGGACTGTGGTGGCTCCTGATTGGATGCCGGAATCTGAGGCGTAGTACGTCTGCTGCCACTCCGCCACCTTCACCACGCTGTCCGCCTCGTTCGCTGCAGGAAACCACATGCCATTTACATCAATGCTGCTGCTACAATCATATTACTGCTGCTACAATCACATTACGGCTATTGCTACAAGATTACTGATGCTACATTCACATTGCTGTTGCTACAGTCACATTACTGCTGCTAAAGTCACATTACTGCTGCTGCAATCACATTACTGCTGCTAAAGTCACATTACTGCTGCTACAGTCACATTACTGCTGCCACAGTCACATTACTGCTGCTGCTAGTCACATTACTGCTGCTACAGTCACATTACTGCTGCCACAATAGCATTACTGCTGTTGTAATCACATTACTGCTGCTACAAGCTACAATGACATTACTGCTGCTACAGTCACATTACTGATACTGCAATCACAATACTGCTGCTACAGCCACATTACTACTACTATAATCACATTACTGCTGCAACAGTCACATTACTGCTTCTGCAATCATATTACTGCTGCTGCAATTACATTATTGCTGCTACAGCCACATTACTGCTGCTACAGTCTCATTACTGGTGCTACAGCCACATTACTACTTCTGCAATCACATTACTACTTCTGCAATCACATTACTGCCACTGCTACAATGACATTACTGCTGCTATAGTTACATTACTGCTGCTACATTCACATTATTGCTGCTACAGTCACATTACTGCTGCTACAGTTACATTACTGCTGCTGCTACAATCATATTACTGCTACTGCTACAGTCACATCACTGCTGCAATCACATTACTGCTGCCACAATAACATTACTGCTGCTGTAATCACATTACTGCTGCTACAATCACATTACTGCTGCTATAGTCACATCACTGCTGCTACAATCACATTACTGCTGCTGCAATCACATTACTGCTGCTACAATGACGTTACTGCTGCTGCTAGTCACATTACTGCTGCAATCACATTACTGCTGCTACAGTCACATTACTGCTGCTACAATAGCATTACTGCTGCTGTAATCGTATTACTGCTGCTACAATGACATTACTACTGCTACAGTTACGTTACTGCTACTGCAATCACAATACTACTGCTACAGCCACATTACTGCTACTACAATTGCATTACTGTTGCAACAGTCATATTACTGCTTCTGCAATCACATTACTGCTGCTGCAATTACATTATTGCTGCTACAGCCACATTACTGCTTCTGCAATCACATAATTGCTGCTGTAATCACATTACTGTTGCTACAATCACATTACTGCTGCTGCTACTCAATGCTACATCGATGGTTCAACTGCGAACAGCGTTGAAAAGCTAGCTACTGCTGTGACCACTGCTGTTACTAGTAATACCATGATTGTAACTACTACTACTACTAGAACTACCACTGCTGCTGTCTATTCAAAAGGCACATGATGTTAAAGGACAGTACTGGCAATTTTGCCTGTTTGAGTCCAATACATACAAGCTACATACATGTTATGTTACTGTGAACCATTTCCCAAAATATGCTACTTAGCTGTAAATTTTAGAATTGTTTTTGCCACCTTCTAGGCTGCCACTGGCTACAGTTCCTTCCAGTACGCTATAAAAATCTGTAGAGACTTGAAATGCACTTGAGTTATGTAATTCATCACATCGAACAAGATGATATTAAAATTTTTGTTAACTTTATTTAACTAATCCAACATGGAGCTGCAGGGAAGATAATATATGTCTCCACCAGGAAATATAGTCCCAGGATTAGACAGCTTTTACAGAGACATTAAAAACAACTGTTCAGTCTACATTCCTACATATGTGTTAGCAGGAGAAATTTGAATGAATTTTAAGGTGTATGTATCACCTGAACATTTGATTTTGAAAAATTACAGAATTTGAAAAAATAACAGGAAAACTACAATAGGGTTTTATGTTTTGGAAAATGTCAGTAACGTAATGTATATGTGGCTAGTATTTACACTTAAACATGGAAAATCACCAGTATGGTCTTTTAATTTGTCATACGTGTACACATGAGGACTTCTTGTGCTTCCTTCACTTGTTCAAAATGTTGTGCACAGCCTCAGAATAATGCTATATGTTTACAAGATGCAATACCTACAAAAATCATGGGGGCAGTAATGTTGACTTTTGCCAAGTGATGTCAGAAAAATGTTTCAAGGAGAAACTTTAACAGTTGATTTAATGTCTCAGCCCAGCCCCAGGCAACAAATCTGTCTGACCGAATAGTTGGCGTGAAATCATCCCCAACTGTCCCTGTCCTTAAACTGTTGAGTCATGTAAAGCCAGGCAGACACTGTAAGACTTTCAGTGATCATGTAATTGTACACTGTACGATTAAATCAGCCATCTTTCATGGTTAACACCCCCGATCTCTGTTCTTACACTTTAAATTAATACGCCAAACTGCAGTACTTATACTTACATTTCAACATAAACAGCTTTGTCCATTGACAATTCCAATAAAGTTTCATTGAAAAAACATGGCTGTATTCTGTAATTCAAAATGTGGAGGGCGGTAATGCATCCTCACATCTGATGTAAACCCAAGAAGAAGAGGAAACGGAATGGTTAAAAAAAAAAAAAAATCAAAGAAAAATAAAGACAATCCATTCTGCTTTGTTCTCACAGCTCTATTAATCTGCTCTCAGGTTTTTCTGTCCATTTCCTGTCCTGCTGCTCACATCACATTTGTTGTTACTAGAGCTGCTCCACTCAGGCACATTTATCACGAATCAGATCACTGTCAGACAAAATTTCTTACATGCTAGAAATCCACCCAAGCGTCTGACAGGAAAATGGGTCTTCGATTCAGCTGTTAAACTCACGTCGGGACCCTGCTTCCACGCGTCTAACGGCTGCAGGTCAGGTGGAAATTTGGCCCGACTGAGACCAATCAAACGGGTAAAATCGTCCGGAAAATCACATAGTGTCTGCCAGGCTAAAGTAGTTGATGTGTTTCTGTGCTGACAGGGACGATTTATGCTGTGACCCTCTCACTTCCCCCTACGGGATACAGGAAACAATTCAGAAAACACAGTACAACTTTTAATGTGTTCATGAGGGCAAATAGAGTCAAAGAATCACGTTCCTTCATTCATAAACGCCTGTTACCTGCAACTTTAATCGTTTGCCTTGAAAGAGGTGTTACTGTAGTATTTCCTCATGTACATGTCAGGAAGTGACTCATAAAACACGCCTAAAAATGAAGACAAGTTTCAGTCTGATGGTAAATGTCATCAGCATGAAATCTGATAATATTTTAAAGGACCATACCACCCATTTTGCATCTT
Source organism: Lucifuga dentata (assembly GCA_014773175.1). Classification (NCBI taxonomy): domain Eukaryota; kingdom Metazoa; phylum Chordata; class Actinopteri; order Ophidiiformes; family Bythitidae; genus Lucifuga; species Lucifuga dentata. The sequence goes on from VXCM01002091.1 coordinate 47,962, forward strand.
TGAGCTTAATATATTCAATTTTCATACATGTAAAGTTACTGACAAACATTTCCCAAAGCATACTACTGGAACGGTGAATTATAAATGTTTTTCCTACCTTCCAGACCTCCATTGGTTTCAGTTCATTCTGCTATTAAAATCAACTTGTTGATACTTGAAACGTTCTTGGGATAGGTAATCCATCATCACCAACAAGACGTGTATTCAGGTTTTTTTAGAAGTTATGTAATTTTAGTGTTTAAGCACAATAAAAAGTGTGGAGTGAATGTATGCCTCCACCGGGGAATATAGTCCCAAAAGAAGACCTGCATTTATGGAAAAATTTAAAGGACCATGACTTCATAAGGCTGTGTAACTATTAGCAGGAGAAACATGGATTTTTAAGATGGGTATATTGCGTGAATATTAGATTTAGAAAGATTAAGAGATTTTGCAAAATATCTGGAAAATAACAACAATAACAAAACAATAACAAAATATCATCATGGTTTTATCCTTTGGGAAATGATTGTCAGTAACCTTGCATGTGTGAAAATTGAATATATTAGGCTCAAACATACAAAATGGGTGGTATGGTCCTTTAAACTGTATTTCTCTCATGTGTCAAAGATCAGTAATCTTAATAGATAAAAACATTCAGCTGATCAGTTTATTTCAATTGAAAGTTTTGGTTTGATCTCACACACACTCGTGACATGGCGCCTCATCGCCTCTACGCCCCCCCTNCCACACCACGCACACCCCCAGCAGTGTCTATATACTGTTGCAGCTCTAATGAAGAGAATTTGCTGTTATAATAGCAATAATAAAGTTAAGAGTCTATTGCTGCTACTGCTGATCTACTCTGACAAATATTATATATACAAAATGACTACCAATAATATAATCAATATTATGTCCACCTCTGCTAATAAAATGCTGCTGCAGCTATTGATACCATGAAGATTCACTCATTGATCAATAAATAGTAATATACCAATCATCATCTGATACAATGCTGTACTCTGACAGCAAAACAACATATCTTATTATTACATATATGTTTAAATTCATAAGCATATATATATGTTTAAATTCAGAAGCATTATATATATATGTACTGTATGTTTAAATTCATAAGCGTATATATATGTTTAAATTCATAAGCATATACAGTATATATGTTTAAATTCATATATATTTGAACTCATAAGTGTGTATGTGCTCTTGGAGCTCTTACTTTGCATGGACATCATCTCTGATCAGTGGTACTACAGCCTTCACTGACCTCTGACCTGCACAGAAAGAGAGGAAGTATTAGATTTTCATATGAGATTCATACATAATTCTAATTATCCCTTTTCAAACAGACACACACAACACACACACATTCTCAAACTCACAGTTCCTCTTTAATTTCGCAACAATTATTTCCTTATGCTTTTAAAAGCAAGTGTGTGTGTGTGTGTGCTGATACAGCAGAAGCTGGACGTGGTTCTCTACCTACAACAGGTATCTCTGCTTTCTGATCAGGTTAATGTGATCCGTATGTGTGAACACAGGTCCCAGTAAATGTCACAGTGAATTTAAATGAAATAGAATATCTGTGGCCACATACTGTATATGGCCACAGATGTCATGCAAACACACATGTTTGGAGCCTTTAGTCACATGACTCAAATCCACATCTGGTTTAAACCATGTTGACAATTCAGATAATGGCAAAGTTGTGTTTTATCAGTTACGTAACAACCTTCACACGTTTCACATGTTCACATTTTGTGTCTGTTATATATTCTGTTTACTTCTTTGCAGATGGTTCATATTCTTCAGTTCATTTTCACTCATCATACATTACATATCAGAGCAGGCAAGCAGCTGGAAATCCCATGTTCTGCCTGTAAGGATGCTTTCACATGGTCACGGTGAGCGGTCATGGTGAGCGGTCATGGTGAGCAGTCACAGTGAGTGTTAACAGTGAGCGGTCATGGTGAACAGTGCACTGAGCTGGACCTTCCTTTAGCTCAAACTCTCCTCTTTGCCGCTGCGCTCACGGTTCAACTTCATTCACCTTTGATGGGTCTTTCAGTGAAGTTTTAATGCACGACTAATGACAGAACAGTTGTGCTATTGTGTAAGCACAAGTGACACAAAGGAGGAGAAGCTCATAACCTGCATAGAGACATTTCCTGAGACAACAAGGCTTCATGCACCCAAAACTGACATTTCCCATCTCGGTTTCTTTAACAGGAAGCGCTTTCTTCTGCCTCACATCATTGCTGTGAGATACGGCGGCGTGGACTCGACCGCCTGTTGACAATGTGCTGCACTTGGTTCCATGCGCTGATGAAGAGCATCAGGCAGCGAGCAGATCACACGCTGTGCTGCAAATATGGCCTATCATGTGAAAACTCCCTAAACGTGCTCATTCCTGACAAACCGCTCAGAGGGTAAAAAATCCCAGATACTCTACATCTGTTATGTTTGAAACGTTTAACAACATTCAGGACTGGCCCATGGCGTAGGTGAACTAGGCGGTAGCCTAGGGCCCCACGGCTGCTAGGGGGCGCCATGCCAAGAGTGAAACTAAAGTGAACTTTGATTAGTGGTAAATTAGCGGTAAAGGAGCTGCAGAGATGTAATAAATCTATGTGCTAACTTTGTGAGCTATATTACCTGATAGAAGTGGGAACAGTATATATAGAGCTCAATGTGCTCACTAAACTCACTAAAGGTGTGTTATAAAACACACCTTTATTCAGCACAGAACTAATATAACATGGAATTTATGCATATTATGGTTTGACATTATGTTTTCGTTAAGACGAGGCTCATAGAGATGTTTATGGAGTGGGTTGGGGGAATTGTGGGATGTAAGATTAATACTGTAGAGTGGGAGGTAAAGGGTAGCCACACCCCTTTTGTACATTATTAGAAATTACTACAGTAGTTTGAAAAGTGTTTAATTTGCATTTTAATTTTGGCTGTTGAGGAGAGTGAAATAAGATTAAAAATGACAAATAATATTTAGTAATCCACAGATATTTGTGTTGTATTATTTATTTATTTTAATTTAGCTTGACAGCATTCACATCGAAAATACCATCTTTCATGCCCCTGGATGGGGGGCCCCAGCAAATAACTTGCCTAGGGCCCCAGAAAGGCTAGGGCCAGCCCTGACAACATTGATGCTTATATCTTGATCAATGCTGATACATAGATAACCAGCTCACCAATCATAATTGGAGAAATTTTACAGTCTCTTTATTATGTCCTAGGATATTATAAAGTATATTAAATATACAAATAACTATACAACCAAGTCTAACACACAAAGCTGAGCTGTGTGTACGTTTCTGCTGTAACTCACACCACCTTTCTGCTGCTGCTGCGATAAGAATTTATTTCCTTCCATAAACCCCAAAATCTGCCTCAGGAGCAGCTGTATGCTACACAAATGTCAAGCTGTGAAGCATGTAAAACTCCAGAGAGCACACTTATCTCATTCCCACAAGCCACGGTTGGTGAAAGGTCAAAACGTCTCATCCTCACTGCCAAGAACACTTCACAGACCCTCCAGCCTGCTGGGAATTCACATGACTCAGAGGCTGATTCAGTGCAGTGTGTGAATGTGGAGATATTAGCAGGTCACAGCGGCGGGACACAGCGCAGACGTTACCCACGCGTACATTCATCCAAAATAATGATCAGCTCAGATTTTATGCTCTCATCTTAAGCACATGAGCTGTGGCAAAAGCATAAAGTCTTGCTTTGCTGACACACTGCAGGATGTGTTGTTATAAGCTGTGGGAATCTGTAGCTTTGAATGGATGATTCACATAAAAAAATTCTAATATCATAAAATATTCAGTGTTTTTTTTTTTTTTTTTNTTTTTTTTTTTTTTTTGGTTTTTATCCTTCATTATAGGCAGTAGGGACATGTCCATACCAATATTTTTATTGAGTAAAATTTGTTTCATGTTCATCAGATTTTTGCACCTTAAAGGACCATACCAGTGATTTTGCATGTTGGAGCCAAAAAACATACTACCTACATACAACATACTATCTATATTATGTTACTGACAACCACATTTTAAAACATTAAACTGCATTTTAGAATTCGCAAAATCCCCTAATCTTTCAAAATCAAATGTTCAACTGATTCATCCACCTTAAAATGTAATGTTTTGCCTGCTAATGCTTACACATGACTGCAGAAAGCACAATCTTTTTTAATTTCTTGGTAAAAGCTGTCTGGGACTATATTCCCTGGCAGAGACATAAATTTTCTTCTGTCCACTCTGTGTTGGATCTCTTAAATTAAGTTACTTCAACAAAAAATTTAATAAATGTCATGTTTGCTGCAATGGATTATTTATCTCAAGCACATTTCAAGCCTCTACAAGGAGATTTTTAAATTGTATTCTGGAAAGAACTGAAACCAATCGCAGGCTGGAAGGTAGGATAAACAATTCCAAAATGTACTGCTCCAGTAGTCTGTTTTGGAAAATGATTGTCAGTCATGTAACATGTATGCAGGTTGTATTTATTGACCTCACATGTGCAAAACCACTGGTTTGCTCCTTTAACTGTTTATGTAGGAAGGCACAGGGATTTAGACGTATCCATTCATACCAAGCCTGGTCTTAATGGTTTGACATCGGTAATTAATTTTTCCAGTATTCAGAAAATTTGTCTGTTTGAGTTCTCAAGTTAAAAGTCAAATCATACAATCCAGTCATTTTTTTTTATTTTTGTTTTTTATTTTTTAAAAAAGAAAAGTTTTTATTTGTATTATTTTTACATCAGTCTCAATTCAAGCTTCTTCAGCTCTACCAGTTATGGGCCTAGATTCATAAACTGCATGATTTACTGTATCGCTATGCACAAATATCATATGTAACCACGTTCCGTCATTCATAAACGCCTGTTAGCAACATATGCTAGCTTTCGCCTTAAAGAGGCATTACTGTGATATTTCCTTATTTACATGTGGCGGTAGCTATTCATTAAAAAAAACCCACACGCTAACATTAAGACCTGCTTCATTCTGTGGTAAATTTCAGTGATATAAAATCTGGGTGACGTTTAAAACTGTATTTACCTCACATGTGTTAGTGATCAATAACTCTGATAGATAAAGTCACTCAGCTGATCAGTCAGTTTTTAAATGGTGAGTTTTGATCTGATCTGAGACACATTCAGGTGCTCTGTTAAATATCACCTCACCTGCTGTGCATGTCTGAGTGAGAATTCACGTTTTCCTGTGATTTTTTTAGTGTCAGTTTTTTTAAAACGAGGATCTCTGAAGCAGAATGTGTGTTTTCTTTAAAACCAGATGAATCAGGATAAATGGTGGCTGGTAAATATGCAGCAGCTCATTAATACACTGATCTTCATCAGCTTTTACCTGTCACACCTCACAGCAACACTGCCTCCATGTGACAGTGGTGCTGATTATCTAGAAGAAGTTTTATGAATGAGCTTCAACTATCACAGCGCACATTAAGGCAATGCTACACTCCTTATCGCCATTTTTTATGAATCTGGGCCATGATGTTTTGAAACTTAAGGCTATTTTTGCACAGAACACAATTTCCAGGGTGTCAAAATATATGAAAATGGTTCTGGCTTCATTACATCGTCTCCAAATATATTTGTACAGAACAGCATTTAACAACATTTTCTTTCCTTGATATTTTAAAATCATTTCTGAATTAAACTGGAGTATAGCTTAAGCTTTATCCTCATATGCAGATAAAAGCATCTTCATTAATATATTATCTGTTATCTTATAAATTTTTGAAAAATTTTCCCACTAATTTTAGGTCTGTATAATGATCTTGGTTCTGTAAATTGTGTCTATCTCTGACCACCTGGAAACTCAGGATTTTGCCTTATTTATGAGTGTTCAGTGTGTTCTAATATTATCCATGCTTTACATTTTTAAAGAGGAGAAGCGGAGTGAACAAAAACAAAAATCACATCAAAAGAGGTATTAAACTTTGTCTTATTAAAGCACTCAGGAGGTTAAACAGTGTCATTAAACAATCACAAAAATCCCAAGAATACACCCCCCCCCCCCCNCCCCCCCCCAAATAAAAAGAGAGAGAAAGAGACAAAGCTCAGTTCATTTCATTCCTCATTATCAGTCCATTAATCACATGAAATCAGAAAAAAATCAGTCATGGACCTTAATCAATGAACTCTATTAATATACTCTGAGCTCAAGAGACAGTCTGTCAAATTTAACAGAAATTTATTCATAAATCATAAAAAACACCCAACCCAACGGTCCCAAAACTGTCCTTTCAGTGTATTGGTAGAGAATAGTGGATTATTTATGGAAGTGGAAATGGGAAAAGGGCATTATAGTTAAATTAATTCAGAGGAAAAATAGGCTGAGGGAAAAAAGAAGAATTCTAGGTCAAGATCTCGTTAAATGGAGGACAGTTTGGTTTTAGGGAAGAGAATTAAGGTGGAGAGCTTAGAAAAGTAGAATTATTTCTGGTTGAGGAAAGATGGACAAGTTTCATTGCAAGACCTAAGCAGAAAATGTTTAGATGCCAAAAGAAATCATTCAAACCTGCTTCCGGGACCAGAGCTCTGTCACACACAGGATCAGCTAAACATTTTTATTTAAGTGAAGTAACTTCTTTTACTTTAGAGTTCACTTTTAAAAACTGGATGAAAACAGCATCTTTCTGTTCTATCAGTCTTTTTGTTCTCTGTTGTTCTGGCTCAACGTTTAGTTTGTTAAACTAAAATCTAAACTAAACTCCGCCTCCCACTCACAGGTGTCCTCAATCCTCTCATCACCTACCTTTGTTTCTTCCCTTTGACTCCGCCCCTTTTCTCTGCTACAGCTTCACAAGAAACGTCAAAACCCACTTTCCATTCAATTTCTTTCCATCTAGCTTTGTTTGGTTCACAGCAGCCAATCAGAGGCCTGGCCTGAGTAGGATCAAGTATCAAAATGAGATTTTACTGCTTGTTTAGTGTCACTTCAGTAATGCAGGACTTGTAGTTGTAAAGGGTATTTTTTACACTGTGGTGTTAGTACTTTTACTTTAGTAAAGTAGCACTGTTGCTGTTCTGACGTCTCATCACACAATAAATAAAACCAAGCAACACATTTTCTAAGCTCAGATTTCTGCTTCTCTGATTAAATTATGACTGTCTGATGGCTGTGCTGGACAATCAATAACGTACGTCAGCAGGAAGCTCGTTACATGATTAATGATAAACGATCAACCTAACCTGAGCAGAGCTCTTCAACTGTTTCATTATGAGGGTCATATTCTCTAAATGTAAAATGTACGGGATGATACATCATGTATCATGTACATACATGGTGTACATGATGCACATGATACATACGATATACATGATACACATGATGCACATGATGTACATGATATACATGATGTACATGATGTACATGAAGTACATAATATACATGATGTACATTATACATGACATACATGATGTACATGAAGTACATAATATACATGATGTACATTATACATGACATACATGATGTACATGATGTACATGATATACATGATATACATGATGTACATGATGTACATGATGCACATCATGTACATGATATACACGTTATACATGATATACATGATGTACATGAAGTACATGATATACATGATGCATATTATACATGTCATACATGTACATGGGTTAGGGTTTGGGAACGTAACCCTACAGTACATTTCATGATGTACATGATGTACATGATATACATGATATACATGATGTACATGAAGTACATAATATACATGATGTACATTATACATGACATACATGATGTACATGATGTACATGATATACATGATATACATGATGCACATGATGTACATGATGCACATGATGTACATGATATATATGTTATACATGATATACATGATGTACATGAAGTACATGATATACATGATGCACATTATACATGTCATACATGTACATGGGTTAGGGTTTGGGAACGTAACCCTACAGTACATTTCATGATGTACATGATGTACATGATATACATGATATACATGATGTACATGAAGTACATAATATACATGATGTACATTATACATGACATACATGATGTACATGATGTACATGATATACATGATATACATGATGTACATGTATGTCATGTACATGATATACATGATGTACATGAAGTACATGATATACATGATGCACATTATACATGTCATACATGATGTACATGATGTACATGATATACATGATATACATGATGTACATCATGCACATGATATGCATGATACACATGATATACATGATGTACATGATATACATGATGTACATGATACACATGATATACACGATGTACATGATGTACATGATACACACTATGTACATGATACACATAATATACATGATGTACATGATGTACATGATACACACTATGTACATGATATATATGATGTACATGATACACACTATGTACATGATGTACATGTTACACATGTTGTACGTGATGCATCAGTGTGAGGGGAGTTGCCAGGTGATGATCACCTTTACTTACCTGAATAAATTCATTTAAATGACATAATCTGTGCCTGATTATGCTGGTGTTAACCCGTCTGTTTAAATGATGTTTGAAAATAGATTCATGTCTTAATCTGAGTATAAACTTAGTTTGAATGCACAGGTAACCATCCTGACTGTTCCTAAAGGACACAGGATGTGCTGTCAGACCTCTACAGTGTCTTTGGAGAGATAAAGGCTGCTGATGAAATGTTTGACACACTTCCCTGTGTCTCATCTTTCTGAATGGCATTTTATCAATTTACAAATCACCAAATGCTTTCATAACAGAAATGACGCTCCATATAACCTCATCATCAAACCCTCAGAGAGCCTCTGCAGACAGGACTTTAATAACACGCTGACAAAAAAAAAAAAAAAAAAAAAAAAAAAAAAAGTTTCAGCAGAGAAACACTAAAATCATATCCAGCACACCAAATATTAAAGGACTATACCACCCATTTTGCATGTTTGAGCTTAATATATTCAATTTTCATACATGTAATGTTACTGACAATCATTTC
>VXCM01002092.1:0-12581 GCA_014773175.1 Lucifuga dentata
AAGGGAAAGCCGAAAGGAAAAGAAGAAGAAGAAGAAGAGGTTTTGCAAAATATCAGGAAAGCTGAAGTACGGTTTTATCCTTTAGGAAATGATTGTCAGTAACCTTACATGCATGAAAATTGAATATATTAGGCTCAAACATGCAAAATGANGGAAATGATTGTCAGTAACCTTACATGCATGAAAATTGAATATATTAGGCTCAAACATGCAAAATGACGGTATGGTCCTTTAAACATTAATACCCATAATGAATTCTGAGAACACAAGGTTTTGTCTGAACAGCTACAAAAAAAAGTGACAAAAACAATTTGAGACTTACTTATTATTACAATTTTAAATCACTAAAATAATCAATAACTGCAGCCCTTCTCCAGAGCAGCTATTATGTCTCACAGTAAAATAGAATTCCCCTGGAAGTTTGGAGCAGCCAGGCTGAGCTGGGCTACAAACACAGAGCCAAGTACAAGAAACCACCCACCCAAACCAAGAAAAAGCCCAAGTGAGAAATGAACACTTCCTGCAAAGCAAACGCAGGTAATGTCCCACTGTCGATGCTAAGATTTCTGTTTTCTGACCACAGCCAAGATTCAAAGGTATGATTCTCCTGCTCATCAGATGGTGATTATGTGTGGCAATCATTACAATCCATCAGCTGCTGTGACCAAGCGACAGAAACCCTAAATGCAGTTTCATGTTTCATGAATGTGAATAAGGTATTGTAGTCAATCTGTCAGATTCTGTGTCTTGGTTTATTTGTGGTTAATGATGGAAGGATAAGGTGGGGTCAGCTGGGGACAGGCTGCCTGGTTTAAGGACAAATAATCTGTTGGTGTAAATCGGTGCAGGCAGAGAAAGTCATTAATCCTTCAGTCACAGGCAGAAAGAGGAGATGAGCTCTGAGTGATACAGACGCAGACACTAACAATGTCTCACAGAATAAAAAACCACAGCAACAAACAAAAGAAATCAGAGTGGAAAACAGCTTTACTGATGCGGTCTCACTCTCCAGCATGAATCTCATCATGAGTCCTTCACATTTTTCATTTTTACATTTCAGAATGTGTTTCCAGACTTATCATCACTCTTATGTAACACTGCTCTGTGTGTTGTAAAAACTGGTGTTTCTAGCACCATTATAGATGTGATAAATTTTCTTTACGTTCTTGCCCTGTGAGGACTTGCTTTGCCAAAAATTTGTCCTTTTACGATCGCTTCATTGCCACTCTGGAGAGCCAAAGAATTGACTTGGCACAGGCCAATGAATCAATACTAAGTAGTCTGTAAATAGCCCAGACTGCTCGACACACACTGCCACAGCAAATCCTCCAGATCTGGTTCTTGCTGTTGTTTGAGGCTACTTGTTAACCTTGTTTTTATTTAACACCTAAAGGATTTGCAGGTCTGGGCTCCACCCAAATTTAGTGCTTCCTCTTTCAAGCACAAATGCAAAGAACAAGTAATATATTTCCCAAGGCAAGGCAAGAATTCCTTAATATTTCCCAGACATCAACCCTTAAGAGACGTTCTAACCAAAATACCAACCTGAAACTGGAGGTAAACTTTAATGCCCCACAAGAGGATCAAATTATTATAACCCCTCTCTCCTATTCATAATAACCTGGAAGAAAGACTGACTCAATGTTTCAGCAAATCCAGGAACCTCAAAATCCTCCAAAATCTAGAACTTAGGAACCTCACAGACAATAAAATATGGAAATACATGTCACGCAATAATTTCTTATGTGTTTTCTTCTCAATGCAGAAATATGAGAGCCTGCGTCCAGCAGGCTCACAGCTCACAGCTCAGACTCCTCTGCGCTGATGCAGCTTTCTGTCTGAGTATCACTATCACTCTTTAATAAGGTGTTCCAGTCTACAAAGCCTCACTTTAATGCACTGATGCCACAGCAACTGAACAGAAGCTAATGACATTCAGCCAGAAAACGCTGCCACACGCCAAAACATCCATAAACACCACTTAATCCCTTCAAGGCTTCTTTTCTTGAGTGGTGTCTCTGACCTTACGTGGCTGAATTTAACTTCTCAGAGAATGTTCAAGGCAATTTCCAACAGCAGCGGACTAACTCTGGAGCTTCCTTTTATGCAGATGGCACCATTATCCAGGATGAGAATGGGTAAGAAGTGGCGAGAAAATGCAGCCCTGCCAAGGAATCAAAAGGAAAGCGGAGCCATTTTCAGAATGATAAATACAGCTTTTCAGACATAGGTGTAACTAATAACATTAATAAATGCTGCATTCCATTTGGAACAGATGGCACCTGAACACAATTAGTGTTATGAGTTACACCTGTGCTAAGTCAAAGTATCTGTCATGAGAAGGGGTTTACTAAAGAAGCATTAAAGGACCATACCATCCATTTTGCATGTTTGAGCCTAATATATTCAATTTTCATATACGTAACTTACTGACAATTATTTCCCAAAGCATACTACTGGAACGGTGAATTAAACAATTTTTTTCCTATCTTCCAAACCGCCATTGGTTTCAGTTAATTCTGGTACGCTATTAAAGTCAAGTTGTTGATACTTGAAACGTTCTTGGGATAGGTAATCCATCATCATGAACAAGATATATATTCAGGTTATTTTTATTTTTACAAGTTTCATAATTTTAGCGTTTAAGTGCAATAAAAAGTGCAGAGCGAATGTATGCCTCCACCGGGGAATATAGTCCCAAAAGAAGACCTGCGTTTATCGAAAGATTTAAACACCATGACTTCATATGGCTGCGTAACTATTAGCAGGCAAAACATCGATTTTTAAGGTGGGTTTATCGCTTGAATATTTTATTTTGAAAGATTAAGAGATTTTGCAAAATATCAGGAGAGCTGAAATATGGTTTTATCCTTTGGAAAATGATTGTCAGTAACCTTATGTGTATGAAAATTGAATATATTAGGCTCAAACATGCAAAATGGGTAGTATGGTCCTTTAATAACCTGTAATCAGTAGTTTGGGTTTAAACTCTAGTATGACTTCACCATGATTTTCACATGTAAAATCATCATCTACAGCAGAGCACAGATGCAATGTATGCCTCTGAAACATAAGATGGTTTAAGTGCCTCACAAAGTGCAAACTCAAGTGCCACTGCTGAACATCAAGCGATTTAACAAGAGACATTCAAGGCCGGAAGACTCGGATCTGTTACGGTTGGAGGCTACATGTCAATAAAATATCTATAAATTCACTTTAAGTTTCAAATATTTAATATTACGGAGAGCAGTGAAGTAGAAGATGTAGAGATCAAGCATTAGCTCATGGTGCTCAGGCATGTTTGCACTATAGTAAGTCAGATCTCAGGTTTTTATTTATTTAGGCGCTGGGCTTTTTTGAGTCTGAAGGAAAAGGGGCTCTTCAGTGTTTTCCAAATCTTGCTCTTTAGAAAACAACTACTGCCCGCCGTCAGCCACTACAGCTTAGTTGCATCAGCAAACACTCGTGTGTCAGCTGCAGGTAAAAGCAGCCTGCTCAGCCTAGCATCCACTGAGCTATAGGAGTACCAGGAGAGAACGCAAAGCCTCCAACACACACACACACGACACACACTCATTGCTGTTCAGCTTCACAGCATTACTTAACTCTAAATACCATTTTTACTCTGTTATGGCACTAGAAATACAGCCTGTCCAAAAGTTATTCCACCGTCATTATGTCAGCATGACATCACTATGATTGTTTTTGACAGCATGTAATTTGCCTTTACAATCACTTTGGCCGTTTCCATGATTATCAACTTCGTGTTATTCAGCTATGCAGTGTAATTGGTAAAAGATGCACTGTGATGAAAAATGCCTGAAAATATAGCCAGCATAACTCCAGCAATGGAAAAACAAACTCGTGTGGTATAGCCTGAGATCTGTTTTTCCTTTCTGATATGTGTGTAATCTCACTAAGGGTAAAACCTTCCAGTCAGTGTACACACACACACACACACACACACACACACACACTGTGGTTACCAGCTGCTGCCATAACTGGGGGTGCTGTTTGAGTCAATGAGTGCTTTGAGACTGTGCTGTAATCTAAAGTCTTAACAGTAAAAAAAAACAACAGCGTTTGTACTCTGATCAGATTTAATGCGATTTGCTCTTTGGACAGCAGCTTTTCAGTTTCCCATGTTGCCTTGGAGGTTGCTGTTTAAGTTAAATATTTTGGGTTGATATAGCTAATTGATTAATCAAGCAGTCAGTTAACAGAACCGTGACATTAACTAATTTAATAAATGATGAATTGCTTTAAGTCATTTATGGGTTCCAGCTACTTCAATAAGAAGTGTGAATGGAATATTGTGAGATTTTCAGAGTCTTGGTCAGATAAAATAAGCAATCTGAATCTTCAGCTGAATCTTCAGTGTTTTTTTTTTTTTTATTGACTACAATCAATTTATCAAAACAAATACTGGCTAGATTAACCAATAACGAAAGCAATCATTAGTTTCATCCATCCATCCATCCATTTTCTAAACCCGTTTGTCCTGTTGAGGGTCACGGGAGGGGGGACTGGAGCCTATCCCAGTGGTCATAGGGCGAGAGGTGGGGTACACCCTGGACAGATCGCCAGTCTATCACAGGGCTGACACATAGGGACAGACAAACACATTCACACTCACGGGCAATTTAGAGTTCCCAATTCACCTGACATACGTGTCTTTGGAGGTGGGAGGAAGCCGGAGCACCCGGAGGGAACCCACGCGCACACGGTGAGAACATGCAGACTTCACACAAAAAGACCCTGCCCCGGCTGGGAATCGAACCCAGGACCTTCTTGCTGTGAGACAACAGTGCTATCCACTGTGCCACTGAGACGCCCTTCATTAGTTTCAGCCCTAGTTATATGGCATTAAAAAGATTAGAACTAGCTGATATTATACTTGATATTGGAATGTTATTATGTTATTGTAATTAGGCTGGATCAATGTGGGATCTGTGGATCAATATTGCCGTGTCCAGGTGAATATATCTAGTCATATTTTGGTCTTTTTAAAAATTCTTTTTCTACTGGTTCTAATTTATTGATGGATTTTTATTTTTTTTTATTTTTTTTTGGGGGGGGGGGNGGGGGGGGGGTGTTGTTGAGAGAGGTGATTTGGTTAGTTGATGGGTTGAAGTTGTGCTATACACATACAGGCCTTTTTTTGATGGTTTATACAGTGTGTTATACAGTGTGTTATGAATGCCTGTTTAAAAAAAAAATTTTTTTTGGTCATTTTCAGGCTCTCAAATGAATTTGAATGCTTACATGCAACTGCAATGGCTTAAGCCCATTTCCCAACTCCGTAGGCTCATAAACCCCACTGGATCATGTAAAAGTTTGACATTTTGGCGATAAAGACAGAAGGCTTTCATCTGATAACAGGGAAAACCATAATCCAGAAGAAGCAGGAATTCTGCTTAAAATTAATCAAATCAGCTTCAATCTACCTTGGTGGTCCCTTACAAATATCAACACGGATATCTCATGTACACTCAGATGGATTAAAAGGTTTGGTGTAAGAACTGGTCAAGATGTATTACAACACACTTTATTACGGCTATTGTGAAGTGAAAAACTGAGTTCAGCATCAAAGCAATAAAATTGCTGGCAGTCATCATTTCTCTCTCCGTTAAGAGCAATTCAGGTTAATACATAAAGAGCTGTGATACTGTGTCAGAGCTGCGGCTGCCTGTGATATATTAAGCCCATTATGAGTCCTCAGTCACCCTGCTGATGTGCATCCGTCAGAATCGTCTCTCTGACTCGCACAGCTGCAGCCAGCAACAATCACGATGACGGATTTACCGCCGAGCCGTAACTCAAACGCTGACGCGGCTCCTCTGACTGAGCCGCCCAGAAATGTGACGGGCAACAGGTCTGACAACAGCAATGATGCAACTAATTACACAACAGGAAGCCATATTACCACAAGGGGTGATGAAAGTATTTGAGAATGCATAATCCAGGTCTGTTTGCATGTCAACAACAGTAGGAACATATGAATTACTGATTTGCCAAATGCATTCAGAATATTTGACAACCTACACTTACATATACCCACTTTAGTTTTACAAATTAAACACATTTTCTTGTACTATGGAGAAAACTTTGTCTTGGGTAAATCCTGCAAAGTGGAGCTATTTTTAACTGCCGTACTCCTCGTGTTTGTTTTACTGCATAAAGATGGTGTTGTAAGGTTAAAGATTAAAACAAAGACTGAAAAACAAGCAGACGATTGAGGGCGACATGATTTGGCTTTCTCTCCCCCATCCTGCACGAACAACAACAATACAACAATAGTCCTATCATTCTTTCTATAGTGAACATCTTGAATTAAGTTCACCGTGTAACAGGTCCCGACAAATCTCCTGAGCTATGTTGTTATAAGCATATAACCCAACAAGCACAAGGCAGTTGGAGAATAAGAGCTTCAGGCTGGATCATTTTCAATGCATAAATCTATACTGCTCATTTTCATTTGATGGTTTAAAACAATACTCTCTACTTTCTTTAGTGTTTAACTAAAATACGTTCTTGCTTTTTTTTTAAGAGGGGCTGGATGACCAAACACCTCTGCAGACGTGATAGAAAACAGGACATTCGACTGTAAAACGTATCTTAATATCGACAAAATAGAATGTCTCTTATTAAGCCATCTCAACAGTTTAAAAATGACAAGAAACTATGTGCATATGACTGTAATAAACACCATTAAGAACTGGGGCAAGAAGCCAAGAACATCTTGGGACAGAGAAGGAAGGAGAGGTTATTTCCCACTTCGGTTACACCGACGTGTTATCTGAAACCCAAACAACAATGTTCTTATTCATATCATCCACCTTTGAAAAGTCATATAAGAAATGCCACTGAATATCTGCTTCAAACTGTTTTATTCCAAAGCCCACGTCGTGTAGAGATTGCGAACAGTCACTACTGTATTCCACAAACTGTATTGAAAAATGTGTGAAAATGTACTGACTCAGCACTAATTCTTTTCACAGATATCACGACTTAACAGGGTTCCATACACAGAAGACTTCTTCAGTACAAGCACAGTTTTGAGTGCTTCTGTTGTGCCTCTCATTAACTAAGTACTCCAATATTTATGGATGTAAAATAAACTGTGTGGCTATTTATGGAGGACACCTGCAGCAAATGTACTAAAATTTTAAAGCAACTCTAGGCTTCAGCATGACAACAAATACAGTCTATGCCGCTCCCCGGTTGACAAACATACAGGATCTCTGCAGTGCAACTGACATGAGGCCTGCTACTTCTCTACACATAGAGGAGGGTCAAAGGTCATATTGTGTATGTGCACATATGTGGTGTGTGTTTGAAGGGGAGTCTTCAGTTGTTGAAATAACACACAGGGATGCACAAACATTTAGCAGTAAAATAAGAGCATCTAAGACTCAGACTTAAAGTGTATCCAAGAAACAGCATTATAATCACAATCTAAATTCTGTTTAGGGGAATCATTTTCATTCTATGCACATAAATGCACCATTCCACAGACTTTTTAATTTATGCACACTTTACACTGAGTTTCATTTTAAAAGATCAAAACAAGAACGTGAAAAACAAGGATTTCCAGGGTTAACATCAAATCTATTTGGTGATCTTCCAAAGCAACAGGAAAAATGACAGGAAAAATAAATCAAATGTTTGCTTATATCTTGAATTTGGACTGGAACCCATTGGGTGAGTCAGATGAGGTGTTTAAATGAGGTCAGTTTATATGGAAAAAAAGTAGAAGAATAAGCTGGTAGGAGATTCTCAAGATACTATGTGAAGCTGTACTGTATTTCTTAACACTCAAAACACATGTTCCAGATGCTGAAGATCACAGGGGGCCATAGCATGAAAACAAAAAAATCTTAAAAGTATATATTCCACTGGTCTGCTTAGCCAACTGTTTGCACCCATACAGTTACAACCAGGCTCCATTTTACACGCATTTGTAAGATATGCTTATAGGTTTATTTATTCAAAATACACAAAATTTTTTTTAAAAAAGGCCAAAAATTTGAAATGAATTTTGATCGGCTACATATTAGATGTTGATGTAGATATGTGATCGCAACAGCACACCAGGAAGAAACTATGTCCAGAGCATAAAATAGCCTATATTTATGACAAATTAGTTCTACATATGAATGTCCCCGATCTACACAAACCCAATTCAGATACTTTGCTGGAATATATTCATAAACATGGACTGAATGATATATATAAAATGTGAATATAGCTGTACAGGATGGAAACACTGAGTGCTGCAGACAGCAATCCAAGGCAGTCTATGTTAAAAAATAAGTAAATAAAAAATCACATGGCCTTAATTGTAAACAAAGTGGTTATGTAACAATTTGAGATGCATGCACACTGTCAGCAAGCACTATGAGCTACTGTCAACTAACCCTAACTACACTGCACATAGATCCGTATGGGAGGAGGGTTGGCCAGGGCTGGAGCCTGTTTAAGACCTGTAGGTAGGTTGGTGGAGCCCATCCCCCCTGATGTGACTCATGTTTCCCCGCTCAATGTTGCATGCTTCCCGCACAGAAGGGGGCGGGAATGGGGAAAGAAGCGCCATAATAATGCTCACAAACAAGCATTAACAGACATCAGATTTTCCAAACATCCCCCGCGCTGTCATTAATAAAACAACCAACATGTTTATTAATGGTGCAAAAGTCACTACTACTCTGAAAACTTGAAGCATGAGGTAGCCGGGATGCTTCCTGAGGTTGACACGGAAAAAGTAGCAACCCGGAGGATCACACTCACATCTCACATCAAATAGTGAACATCTCTTGATTGACATATGAGGATAACAACAAAGTCAACAACGTGGCAAGTAGCATTCGCGTTGATGGCATTAGCCACACAAAGCAGCGCGCAGCAGGAGGGCAATACTGTACAATCATAATACGGCTGTGCAAATGGGAGAAGCTGATGATGCTCTGAATTCTGCACTTCACCGCCTTGCAAAGAGCAAGAAAACACGTCACAGCGCATGGCTCCTTATTTGTTGACAAGCCAAACTCCAACGCGGAATGGAATTATGTGGCAAACAGGCCTGGGCTGCGGCAACCACTTGCCCTTCTAGCAAGTTGTCTTGACGAAATATTGGGGCTAGCTCGCAAGCTAATAGCTCTGCTAGGCTATAATGTAAGTGAGGAAGAGAGAGAAAGCACATTCACCTCCGTTAGCTGCTAGCGCCCATCCCCCAACCAACCAGTTTTCCCTGTCTGTGTCCACCATCTTTAATCTGTGCTCCGTCTCCCTTCCCACCGCAAAAAACACGACAAAAACACAAGTCACTCACCTTTAATGACCATCGCCGAATCAATTATTACCTTCCGGAATAATAAAACGATTTTCGTTTTATTATTGTGCGTATTTTAATATTGAAAATTGGCCGGGCGAGCGGAACCGCGCCTTGAGAGAAGAGCAGCAATCCTAAACCGCCATCTGGTGGTATTTTCCTCTCTGTGATGCAGCGGGAGCGGCGCAGCCTCAGACCGAGACACAGCTGCCCCCTGGCGGACACACCGCGCCGAGGCGGACACGCGCCTCAGGGGGCGAGCAGAGAAGGGAGGGACCGCAGGTCCCGCCAANCCGCGCCGAGGCGGACACGCGCCTCAGGGGGCGAGCAGAGAAGGGAGGGACCGCAGGTCCCGCCAACACACCACTCACGGGAACGCGCATACGGGAGAGAAAGTCCCCCCCATTCTCTGTCACTTCACTTTTTTTTTTGACAGAAATATGATGGAAAACACTGTATCTCATGCAGTAAACAAGAAGTAAATTATTAAAAAATAACACAACATTACTTAATAAACAATGATGAGATGATTAATTGGATTAATTTGCTTTAAAATAATTACAACTGCACACAGTCAATGATATTTATGCCTGCACAAAAACATTTAATTTATATTATTTTAAATTTACTTTTAAGATGCTAGACATACATTACAGCAAACTTTCAACTATACTTAACTATAGTAGTGAAAAAACAAAATCCTCTAGTAATATTATTCACTGTGATATTGTAAATTATAGTGCTAGGGCATTTACTGCATTAATGACCTCTGACCTGGGGCGCTCTCTCTCTCTCTCTCTCTCTTCCTTCTCATTATCTCTTCCCTCTATGCCTCTCAGTCTCCATCTATTTCTCATGAAGGCCAACTTTGGCCTTAGAATTAGGCATGTGTAAACCCAATTACATAACCTGGACAGACTCACATTACTCTGTTTAGTGCTTATGTCCTGATACTGTCAGAGAGAGAGAGAGAGAGAGAGAGAGAGAGAGAGAGCAATGACTTCAGTTAATTATATTAGTCCCACTTGAGAGTTATTAAGTGGATATTAAACCCCTGCAGTATGTGTGTGCACACACGTGAATGTGCATGTACGTGTGTGTGTGTGTGTGTGTGTGTGTGTGTGTGTGTGTGTGTGTGTAGTAGGACGTATGAAAAATACAAAGAGAAAGGGTAATAAAAATCTGTGCCTATTGTTTTGTATGTGTACTCAAATAATTCAGCAAATTCAGTCCTCTCTCTCTCACACACACACACACACACGCACACATACACACAAACACATACACACACACATACACACACAGACAAACATGCTGGTGATGGTTCATCTGATGGATGCACCAGTGTTTGCCATAGCAACAGCACGTCTTGTCCATAAAAGCTGCAGCCTTATTCCCCCTCAGGGTTATTTCACACACACACACATACACACACGACAGAGAGAGAGAGAGAGAGAGAGAGAGAGAGAGAGAGAATAAAATATTAATGCCCTCTAATGCTTGTCTAATAAGACATTCTACAGGTTCTCCAAGCAAAATATTAAAAAAAAAAATCATATTTCTTTTGAAGCTTATTTTTAAGAAACAAAAATGTAATTACATGTGTATCTTTTGACAAAAGATCTTCTAATCTGATCTATTACATTATTTACAACTTTTTATCATGATTTTGTGATTAGCTAAATTTTAATTTAAAATAATAAATATATTAAAGGACCATAGCAGCCATTTTGCATGATTGAGCCTAATATATTCAATTTTCAAACATGTAATGATATTGACAATCATTTCCCAAAGCATACTACTGGAACGGTGAATTTAGAAAACGTTTTGCTACCTTCCAGACTGCCATTGGTTCATCAGTTCATTCTGGTACGCTAATCAACTTGTTGATACTTGAAATGTTCTTGGGATTGGTAATCCATCATCAGGAATAAGACCTGTATTCAGGTATTTTTTTTTTTTTTTTTTTTTTNGAGTGATCTGAAAATGCTTCCTGTTGTCAGTTCTTCACTACAGCACTTGAATGCATCACTAGGAAGGATTTTCAGACCACTCCATGCTTTTTATTGTGCTTAAATGCTAAAATTATGTAACTTCTAAAAAAAAAATATACGTGCTGTGCACAATGATGGATTACTTATGCCAAGAATGTTTCAAGTATCAACAAGTTGATTTTAATAGTGTTCCAGAATGAACTGAAACCAATGGCAGCCTGGAAGGTAGAAAAAAAATTTTTTTAATTCACCATCCCAGTAGTATGCTTTGGGAAATGACTGAACATCACATGTATGACAATGGAATATATTAGGTGAAAAAATGAAAAATGGTTGGTATGGTCCTTTAATGTGCATATTTACAATTCTAAATCCAACACCTTTGCAAGTTTGCTTCCTCAGGAAAGGACTGTTGACTGTTGCTCAGTTTCTATAGTCAAATGCACACACAAAAACATACATAGTTTAACACCTTTGCAGTTTATTGTAGCAGTTCTCTGGACACGTCTATATTAAGTGCCTTGCTCAAAGACTTCTTTAGGAAAAGCATCAGTTGCTCCAGAGATTCAAACCAGTTTAAAAAACACACACACATTTAACATTTAGGCATCTGCCACCTAAATGGTCTCTGATGATTTGCTTTAAAAATCTGTTTTTTCTTATTCCTACTACACAGTGAGGTCAAAGGTCAGCACCAGTAAGCAGTGCTTCGGTGTTTTGCTCAACAGCACTTCAGCAGATACTTGTCAACATGGGTCCTTGAGCCAGGTTTTGCAGATATTTGCCTATAATCCATGTCTAATCTAGCCAGTATTTAGTGTAATTAAAGTATTTTATTTACACTACCTTATTTTTCAGGTAATTATGGTGCAATGCTTGAGTTTCACAACCAACAGATTTCAGTTGCTTGTTCACAAAAAAAAAAAAAAAAAANAAAAAAAAAAAAAAAAAGTGAACTCATATTAGTAATTTCTAATGCAGAACTTGGAGTTTTCATGCATATTTTGAGAAGCACGTGGATACCAAATGCACACACTCACACACACTCAAATGTGGCCATACCTTAGAAGCTCACACGTATAAGCAATAGCATCAATCTTCCATAGGCTGAAAAACTTTTCCTGGGGTTGTAACCATGGAAACAGAGGCTGAATGGCTTTAGACTGTCAAGATAATCACATATTATCACTCCAGCACAGCCAGTAGGACAGACAAATATCTCAAACTGTGGGAAAAACAAGCTTAGTGGGGGG
>VXCM01002092.1:13001-94654 GCA_014773175.1 Lucifuga dentata
CCCCCCCCCCCCCCCCCCCCCCCCCCCCCCCCCCACACACACACACACACACACACAACCTTTTCCTCCTTTAGCTAAGGTAATGTAAAATGCATGAGGTAGAGTGCTATACGAGGCACAGACCATTGCAGCCCATCTCAACCTCACTCCTGAACCAGGGAATCAACTTCGGTCATATCCACCTCCCTTGATGACACACTGGAACACACACGCAGATGGTGGATGACAGAGCCAAAGTTTTGTTTTTTTTTTTCTTCTGCAACATGTGTGTCATACAGCGCCAGCCTGCCTCCTCTTCCTGCTGTCACAGGGGAAGAGTCTCATTTTATCCCCATTTTAATCTCAGCAGGGGTTTTTTTTTCTTACACTTTTTCTACTCCCTTGCTTCCCTCCTCCGCTGCAAAGGCCCGGTGATAAATGTCCTGTCTGCGGTTGTGGTTTACTTGCCTCGGCTTTCATCAGCCTCTCCTATAATGAGAACAAGTGTTCAGACATCCAAAGACATGTGGCTTGAATAATGACATCCTGTTTATAGCTCATAAACACCCAACACCCAAAAACAGACCTATCTCACCCCTTGTGAGAGAGACAGAGAGAAAGTGGGGGGAGGGAGAAGGATGCAGATGGTAGTATGAGTACTGATTGATGACAAAGAAAAATCCATATCATATATCATGTTTATTTATTGCAGAAGCCAACCAACTCTTAATTAGTCAAACTCATTGTCTAGGAACACTAATCTGTCTGACAGGCTGAAAGTCATGTTGGCTCACATGCCAAACAAGTGTGAAATTAGCAGAGACACATCAGGCAAATGTGTCTTCAGGTGTGTATGTGTGTTTTACAGAAGCCAGAAAATGCAGGTTGAGCGTGTTAAAACTGTACCCAGTCTATCCTTCACCACACTCTATAATTCATCCTCAGCAGAGACGGAGCGAGAGAGGGAGAAAGTGAGATAGCATTCTTGATTCTGACTCAGATGAGCTCAAACTCCATGAAAAGCTCTCTGCCTTCCCTATGATCTCCAATCTTTCCATCATTCCCCTCTTCTCTCCTCTACACTGCTCTCATCCCTATTTGCCTCCCTCCTCCTCCTCCTTTATCCTCTCAGCTCAGCTGTGCTTCTCTTAGCATATTCTTATCACAGCAAGTCACCAACTCCTCCCTGGAGGCTGAGCCTTCAATTCTAGAAATGAACATATCTCCAAAACCTGGCTGCAAAGTAGCTGATAGGATTTAACTGCGCCCTAAATAGCCGGGTCTGATGTACTATTACTTTTCGTAACCATGGAAACATTGCATATTCCTCCTCTTCCACAGAGAAACAGTCTGAAGAGAAAGAAAATAGTCAGGTTTGATTCTGAACCAGTTTGCATCTCTCTGAGGATCAGCCTGGCCCCTGTAGAAATGGCCTCATGACCAGGTCCATTACAAATGATCTTTTCTTTTCTTTTTTTTATCAGCACTTCTTTTGTCCTCAGTGAACTCATTTTAAACAGTCCTATTTAAGCAGCATTTCCAGGGCAATTATATGAAAACATCGTTGCAGTTGAGACACTGTTTTTTGTTTTTTTTTTTGGCTTTGAAGCTTTTTTCAGGTGTGACCTCTAAAATCATCATTAAGACTGCAGGAAAATAAACATTAATGATGATATTCCAGCATGTTCCAGATAGACCTCAGAATTTTAAAATCACCATTGCAATCATAGCTGCATTTAATTAACATGAAAGATAAAAAAAAAAATCTTATAGACTTGCTATAAACCTAATTTTTAAAGTGAATGGGTGTGTTCAAGGGAAACTTGCATTTTGCGACCACATGGTACACTCTAAAAAAAAAATTACTTTCAGCTTTATCCATCACTTTAATAAATTCTATTAATTTTGTCACTCTTTTAGAATGATAAACTTAATTTTATTGAGCTGTTGACACATTAATAGTTAATCACTTCAACAGATATTTGTGATGTGATGTGGGTGTATATCTCTCGATGTGAGCGGTCGAGTTTCTTTGGTGAGGCTACACATTATTTTTTTTTAGAATGTATTGATTAACTAATAGTATTTTGATCAAAAACTGACAAGCTGACCTTCAGAGGAAACCATAAAAACCTACATAATTCCTGAGGCCAATTATATCATGCAAGATCAGATGTTAATGAATGTAGAAATAGCATGACAGCATGAATAATTAATATGCTGCAAAATGTCACTTGTGAGCTGGCTGCTTGCCACAGTATGAAGAATCTTTATGTTTCCATTGTTAGTAGATGTCAAACATCTATTTCTGGATATATGCTCTTAGGTAAAAATATTGATATGTGGGGGATGGGAATGGCATATTCACAGCTATCACTCTGACCTACAAACGTGTATTGTCAAACCATCAAAAACTGAAATGAGCAAACTCCTGAAGGTAGAAATCCATCTCAAACTATTTGTGCAATCATTTTAGTTGATTTTTAATGAATCAAAGGTAAAAATGTTGAGAACAGTTAAAGAGTCCAAATGTGAATTTTACAAGCTCTTAAAGTTAATGATGCAGCATAATGAGTAACCAAAGCAAAACTACTTAAAATTCTCAGTGTTAAATTTCAGAAAAAACTGACACGCAACAATTTCAACTGCTTAAGTCTGAATATTTTTCATGGACACACACCACCAAATTCTGCTCTTAATGAATGCCATTATTCCTCTACATATCCCATCCTCCTGTCAACTACTATTCACATCCCAGTGGCAACACCAGCCTTCTGCAATAACTTAGCTGCAGGCAGAGGATTTTTACTGAACAGTACAGGAGTTCAGCCTAACAAATGGTCTCACCCAACTGTGAGACCATTTCATATGGCAAAGGTTAATTCTGCTCGCAATGGAGCAGAACACACAAGTGTTATTGAAGCAAAATGTCAAAGCAATTATAAAAGGTTTGCTGAGAGATCAAAATGTGTGAGATGGTGCTGCTTGTGAAAAAAATAGAGGATGAAGCAGAAAAGAGAGAAATCTGGATGCAGTAGTAGCATTATGAAATGTACATTTACAGTAGGATCGGGAACACACAAACACACATTTTTTGGTATTGTGTATTTGTCGGCCACTAAAATCATGCAATCATGCAAGAACAGGTCATTCAGTTTTTCAAGTTTTTGTCATTCCCCCCCCCCNCACACACACAGACACACACACACACACACACACACACACAGGGTTGCAGCTGTATGTGTTATTCAATACATGTTGCTATGTCTGTCACAGACCAGCAGACAAGGAGATACAATTTAAAGGAACATACCGGCCATTTTGCATGTTTGAGACAAATGTATTGAATTTTCATACATGTTTCTGACAATCATTTCCCAAAGGATAATTTCAGCTTTCCTGATACATGCACCTTAAAAATCGATGTTTCATCTGCTAATAGTTACGTAGTCTTATGAAGTCATGGTTGTTTAAATTATTCAATAAACGTAGGTCTTCTTTTGGGACTATATTCCCCGGTGGAGACATGCATCCACTCTTTATTGTGCTTAAATGCTAAAATTACATAACTTCAAATAAAAAAAAAATCTGAATACATGTCTTGTTCGCGATGATGGATATCCCAAGAATGTTTCAAGTATCGACAAGTTGATTTTAATAGCGTTCCAGAATGAAATTAAACCAATGGCAGTCTGGAAGGTAGGAAAAGAAATAATAATAATTCACCGTTCCAGTAGTATGCTTTGGAAAATGATTGTCAATAACATTACGTGTATGAAAATTGAATATATTAGGCTCAAACATGAAAAATGGATGGTATGGTCCTTTAATACACTAACATACGCGCGCACACACACACACACACACACACACAGGTGGGATGAATGCAATGATAAGCAATACGATGGTATATCGTGATGTCACGCATGCTCAGACGTTATGATTANGAGTGATGGACGGGGAGCAGGTCGCGTTAAAACACATATTTCCTCCCGCAGCGTGAAGCGAGGTGGCCGCAGGTGTCGTCCTCCGGCCAGCCTGCAGACGCACCGCGGTGTCCTTGAGGAGACACCAGACTGCCGCAGGGGGAANAAAAAAAAAAAAAAAAAAGAGGAGGAGAGGCAAAAGAAGAAGAGTAACAAATGAAGAGACGAGGTGATGGAGCATCGGACCTTTCTCCACATCCAGAGCAGATGCCCGGTAAATGACTGAGGCGGACCGAGACTGAAGTTCACCCAGGCGGGATCCACCAGAAAGCAGGTGCTTGGACGGAGGTGGAGGAGATATCTTTGGCGATAGGTGGGCTTTTGACTAACCTGATGATTTATTGATTGCTCGCCGCTTTATGCAATAACACCAATCTATATCAGGTATGTCTGGGATGATGTCTGATGTAGCCGGGGATCATTGATTGAGCTTGTGCCAGTCCGCGGGCGCAACGTGCGCGAGTGCGCGCTTCTCTCCATTCAGGAACTCGTCATGGGTCATGGGTCGGTGTGTCATTATAAGCTATTGTACTGTTACACAACAACAACAAAATCAGTTTTATGTGCGCGCATTGCTGTTTAAGACTAGATGGGAATCAAACCAGCAGCCCTGGCAGCGTGAGACTTGAATTACAACTGGAGATGTAAAATGATTGGCTGGGTGTTTAATGGCTCTAGGAACACTTAACACAAGCTCCTGCTAATGTGTGTTATTACGCGTGTGTTTGTGTGTGTGTGTATGTTTTAAACCTGCATGGCGGCACGAGGGCGCATCGAGCCTCTCTATATAACCTTGGGAATAACGTCACACACACACACGCAAGCACGCACACACGCACGCGCATAAATATGCACATAGAATAAAGAGATAACCCCTGAGTGAAATGCAAATATTTCTACCTCCAGAATACTAATTATTGTACATATGAAATAACTCATAGACAGTGAATGAATCAACAAATAGGGATACCATTCAGAAAACTGATTGGTCTATATTCCCTAAAGGCATTATAACGCTAAATGAAAGCCTCCATAGTTGCAGTTTGTCAAACAGAATATGCCATCAGGGCATTGCAAAGTGTCATTTTTGCTGCCATATTTCATTATAAGAGTGTTCCTTTCCTCTGCAGAGAATTAATCCCTCCCATGGAGATCATCTGCTGTCATTCTCACTTTGTCCTGGTCTGGGAATTAGCTTTTGGCAGCTCCCAGACTGTCGGCATGTGAAAGGCGTGAAACAGGCAGGCTTTTTTTAGAGTAGCTGGAACAATAGCAGCAGCAACAGCAGCAGCAGCAGCATTGCAGAGGCAGGCTGCATCACCCAGAACAGTAAATTACAGCTGTAAACCAGACAGGAACATACTCATCTCCTGCTGTGTGTGTTTTCATGGAGCAGAAGATCAGGTTTCATGTAACCTTCAGTAAATGACTGAATCAGTTCATTGGAGTGACCTCGTGTGTGAATCTTTTTAATTTCAGTACATTTATGAAATCATAAAGTTATAGTTTTTCACTTAATTTGATCTCAAATTTATGCACCTCAGAGAAGAATTTAGAGTTTGGGCAATTACCTGGACAAGTGGGGTATTTGAGTAATTTCACTTCCAAATCAAGCCATTCACATGGTGTCCTCAAAATCCCTTTTTTTCTGAAGAGTTATATAACCCATCTGAGATTAAATAATTTAGAATGAACCACAGTAGCACACAGCTGAAAACATCACTTTAACCGCAGCTTAAGTTCCTGTTACAGGCTAGTTTGTAAAAGAATAATTCTGACTGATGTTGATACTCTACATCTCCAGGGAGAGCAGTTAGGTCAAGTACCAGCCTCAGTCTCAGCCATGCTGCCCTGCTGATTCCAAAGCAAAAGTGCTGCACCACCGACTGAGAAATAGCAGCAAGACTGTGGCTGTCAAAACCAAACATTTTTAATAAGCTACCTGCTTCATTCAGACAAATCATCCAGCTCTTTAAACAGATCAGCAAAAATGACCAGACTGCAAATTTATCTTTACAATCTGATATGATGCATCCTTGTATTCTTTTAAAGCATTTGTCACCATGCTTGTGTATTTGAATTAGACATTATACAAAAAAAAAAAAAAAAAANAAAAAAAAAAAAAAAAAGCTACTCAGTTTCGGTATGTAATGATTGCCATGATGATTCAGTCAAGCTGAGTTGAGAACTTGTTTTTATAACTTGGCTTTATTGCTTGACGAGTAATACATAATACTGCATGCTCCATATGGCTGAACATTACATCGATATAATCAGGCTTGTCTGAAAAAGTCTCCAAGCCTCAACGAGCAAATCAGTGTGTACAACCTGAAATGCAGCAGCGGGTACGTGCTGTACCACCTGCATGGCCATATTGCTCTTCTGCAGAGAGCTATTACTATGTCCATTATTATTAAGTTTTTCATCCATGGAGGACCTTGAAGAGAAAGTTAGAGAGATGCGGTGAATCAAAAAAGAGTAGCAGGGAGAAAGCTGAGAGGAGTATTACGGAAAAGGTTTGGATTTAGATCTGATCTTGTAACCTTACATTTTAATCTTTCCTCTGTTTCTGTGAATGCATGGGTGAGGGAGGGGAAGGACAGGAGGAGTTTGAAAAAAAGACAAGTGAGGCAGGAAGCTTACATAACTGACCCTCCCCCATGAAGGTCATTTTAACCTCAAAGACAATAAAGGCATTGCTAATCAACCATCATGGTTCTGTGCATCTGCTAATATGGACTTAATGTGAACTCTCATTACACAGAAATAACAATTAAAGTGGTGACAGCTTAGACAGGCAAAGCTTGTACACCCTGCCAAACATGGGGCACATGGTAAGATGTGAGTCACTGCTATTATTATCACGGATATTAAAGATATATGAGATATCAAGCCGTGAGACAGTGTAAGAGGATTTACTGGAGCGTACGTGTGTGAAATATATGAGTCTAAATTGTCCTTTCTCTTCTCTCAGGTGTCTTTTGTCTCTGAGGTTTCGCAATGGAGTCCACTCACCTCCTGAGTGGCTCTAAGAAGAGAGTAAAGATCCACCCCCACACTGTCACAGCCAAATATGCCACACACACTCCCTACTCCCCTCAGCATGGAGCACACACACACACACACTTCCCCCAGCCTGGGGATGATGGATACGATGACGCTCCTTCTTTTGAGGACTTTGGCAACTTCCTGGAGGAGACGTCAGACAGAAAACAGCTGACAGAGAGCAAAAAGTGGTCTCAGACTCTGTTTGGCTCAAGCGATAAAGACAAGGACACTGCCCTGAACACTCAGGTCTCAGGGAGAGGAGATGGGAGTGATGGGGGAGTCAGAGGAGCAAAGGGGTCTGGGAGAGGGGTAGGGGAACAGCTGGCCAGTTTTGGAGAAGCATCTGTTTCAGCATCTCGGCTCACCTGGGTGGGGCTGATTGGCGCAGCGCTGGCTCATGGTTGTCTGATTGTCCTGACCCACCTGGCATCTGAGCGCTTCAGCTTGGGCCCCCTGTTTCTGCTCTTAGTTCGGTCCATCTTCCAACTCCTGTCTGTGGCTGTACCACTGCAGAGGGGGGAGAACCCTTTTGGGCCAGAGGGCTATCGTCTACTCCTGTTCTGCTTTGGTATTGCCTATTCCCTCTCCCTCTGCTGCGCCTACTCCTCCTTATCCTTCGTCTCCCCAGGAAATGCCACAACGACCTGGCGCTTGACAACCACAGCACTGTCAGCTACCCTGGCCTTCTTGCTCCTGGAGGAGAGGCTGGGACTGGCTGATGGCATCACCATAGCTGCAGGGCTGTGTGGCTTGGGGCTTGTGTTACTTCCTACAGTAGATGAGAGCGAGTCAGATTCACCAACTGACCCGGTTGTGTTCTGGCGGAGTGCGTTCGGCTGGTCTCTTTCAGCACTGGCAGGGTTGTGGATGGCTCTGGCATTGGTCGGGTATCGTTCCCTAAAAGAGCGAGTAGGAGTTGGCACAGCTCTTTTCACAGTAAGCTGGACAGGCTGTGTGTTAGCCCCGGCCTCCCTGGCCCTGCTTCAGGAAGGTTGGTCCTGGCCTACGGGAGCCCCAGCTTGGGGCCTGGTCCTGGGCCTGGCTGTCTGCTCTGTGGCAGCCTTCCTGGGGATGACACATGCCCTTACCCGACTCCATCCAGCTCTAGTCTCCGCCTCTCAAAGCCTGGAGATACCTGTTGCCATGCTGCTGCATCTGGCCGTGCTCCCATTGGTTCCCACAGCCCCTGAGGTTGTCGGGAATGTGATGGTCCTGCTGAGTGTTGGCTGGCTGGTGGCGATGAAGCTGCTGCCCTCTCGTGGGGGTGGGCGGTGTCAGAGGGAGGAATATGAGGAGATTCTGGACTCACCCATTAAATAAACACCTCTTCCTCTCTGTCTCCCTGTTTCTCTCTCACCTCTCTCTTAACCCTCTTCCATGAGACTGGTTTATGTATGACTGTTAAGTGTACATAAGAGACTGCTGAATGTCTATCGGAGATCTATTTTGTATTGTCCTCTTTGCTTTTTGGGAAAGTGCCATAATTGTGCTATGTGTTATAGTGACTATGTGATGTGACATTAAAATCTCTATGATGAACACAGTGCTCTCTCTGTCTGAATCCAGTTTATCTGATTAACGTCTCATGCCCTCTTATGTAACTATCAGTATTTTTATTGGCTGCATTTCACAGTTATGTTATAACTTTTACCATCCAGCTGAGCGTTGACCAAGGACTGATGCCATTTATCTGGCTCCTAGCTGTTGGCAAAAGAGAGATGGAAGGGAACATGGTGGAGGATGGAGAGACATACAAATAAAGGGAGATAAATGGTGGAAGAGAGAGAGAGAGAGAGAGAGAAGATGCTGAGAAGTAGAGGAGAAAATAGCATGATGGCAGATAACAAACGAGACATTAAGCTAAAGCCAGCTGGCTGATAAAGACACATTAGTGTGAACAATCATTAGGCGTAATAAATGCATGTAAAACAAATAGGCACTGTGACTCATTTCCTCTCTCTTGCCCTCTTCTCCATCATTAGCCTCCTGTTGTACTTCCTCCTCTTTGTCTTGTTTTCCGTCTCACAAAGACAAAGCGTCAAGGCATTAAAAATGAATGAAGCTCCGACATGTCAAAGCTTTTATTCACATTTAGTCAAAAGAAGTGTCCCAGCTTTGTACAGTGTGTGTGTGTGCATGCGTGTGTATGTATGTGCTCATGTTCAAATGCAGCAAGAAGTGTGGATATGAGCTACAACTCCTACCTTTACTTCTTCTTCCCAGTGCAGATCTGTATCGTGTTAGTTGTGACATTTAAGAAATAGGTCAGAAAAAACATGACAGAGCTCCACAGCTGCAGATTTATGTGGAAAAGTGCACACACACTCAGACACACACATACACATATACAGCATACATTCATGCCACGGTTGTTAGCCGTTCATTAGTAAAATGTTGTGGTGACGTCAGTTGTTTAGCCTGATTAAACTTCTATACATTACACATGTTCTTTGTTGCTATCCCCTCTCCCTATATCAACCTCAATTTCCATCCAGTTGTGATAAAACTCCAGCAAACACAAGTATTTTAAAAAAAGTATTAAAATATTAAAATTGCATGAAGACATGGTTTGAGCCAACTTTTGGACCAATTATAGCAATAGCATCAATAGAATCCATCAAACTGACACAGTAAAGCACAAGGAAAGTACCTCCAGTCAACACCAGCCACTTTGTGTGCTTAACAATGAGTGTGTATGTGTGTGTGTGTGGCTGCAGGAGGGATGGGCTGCGGTGCAGTAGGTATGGCAGTGTTTCATAAATCATAAACACTTTTAAGTCATGGCGTCTTTGCATAAATACAGTCTTAAAGCAGCTAATGAGAGGGAGAGGCCTGCCCAGACTTCAACGATGTTCAAAACCTCTGACATACTTTATTGTGTAGAGGCAGACACACCACAACTATACACACACACACTCACACTGGTGTAAACGCAGGCTTTTGGAAGGAAGGTTAAGCAGATACAGAGAGCACTAATGATGATTGTGTGTGGGAGAAGGGAGGAAAGCTTTACATGAGGCTAAGTAGGTTGTATAACTAGTTTTTATTCAGTAGGATAAACCCACAGCATTTCATTTATATTCACTGTCACTATATAAAACAGCCCTTTAACCTGAAGGAATGGCATTAAAAATGAGTATGTGCAAAGTGAT
The DNA here is from genome assembly GCA_014773175.1 of Lucifuga dentata. Classification (NCBI taxonomy): domain Eukaryota; kingdom Metazoa; phylum Chordata; class Actinopteri; order Ophidiiformes; family Bythitidae; genus Lucifuga; species Lucifuga dentata. Next base: position 23,167 of record VXCM01002092.1, read on the forward strand.
TAAAAGTGATGTTGAAAACTGATGGATAACCATCACTTCACCTCCCCTCTGGACCTCTCATGTCTCCTCTCTCCTACTTCAATCATCCTGCCTGCTCAAGCAGTCTATTCAGCTGCACGTGAACTTTCTGAAGCTCTGTTTCTATGGCAACCAGGGTCCTTTCTATAGCGGCCATGTCCGGTTGTGATGTCACTTCCTGTTCCTTCAGCCCAGATGGGAGTGGCTTCATCCCCAAGCTGAGAGCTGCCCCGAAACCTCCAGGCCTTGGTGTTGGTTGGTGTCCCGTCCTGTTGTCTGCTGCCTCCAGTGGCCTGTGGCCTTCCTCCATCAGCTTTAGCCTGGCATTCTGCTCACGACTATTGTGCAAGAGCTGTTGAAAGGTAGAGTTTAACCTCCTCTCCCTCTCTTTTCCCTCCTCCCTGAGCTCTGCAATGCCATGCTGCAGCTTGAGACTCGCCTGCTCTGTCTGCCCCCGGCATGCTGCCTCCAGGCTGGGTACACACTGCTGACATATCCCCTTGGCTAGCTTCTCCACCCGTGCTTTGAGAGAGACCATTCCTCCACAGCATTGCTCCAGAGACTCCAGCAACATGTTCTGCCTCATGTGAGAGTCCTCCAGAGCGATGAAAAGTTTCTCCCACTGGGAGATATCCGCAGCCTGGCATGGTGTGGCTGGAGAATCTCCTGTAGACGACAACCAGAGGGATGCATTGATTGTATAGCCTCATATGATGCAAAAAGACTATTATGACGTGAACAACAAACTGTATGTCATGACAAGCATAAAAACAAAAATCAAGAACGACTCACCCTCATGCTGGTCCTGAAAGATCTCATTGTCATAGTTGTCTGCGTAGTTAATTTCATACTCGACACCGTTCACACACAAAGATACACTCACAAACCCAAGCATCCAGAGCACATTCCAGACCCTGAATACATGCATGATGATTTGAAGATCTTTGTGTTAAAATGCTGGGAAGAATATCATTAAAGTATTTGGTAATATGAAACCCAGTTTTTCTGTATTATCTTGCTATTGCATAGTCCAAATTCTCTGTATTTTCTTCTCTTTTCCTGATCTTTTTTTTCCTACCCCCTTCACTATAAAGCTCTAACACTGAGCCAACTGTTGCGGGTGCTGACTTATAAACTCAGCATGAGGCAAGAAGGGAGGGCAAAGGCAGGGGAGGTTGGGACTGTGGTGGAGGGATGTGGTGGAAGGGTGAGTAATGCTTCAGTGGAGGTATATGTCAAAAGTCAACCTGACTAGGAAATAGGGGTATAATGAGGAGAGGGAGAGGGTACAGGGACATGGAGTGAAGTGGGGTGAAGACAGAGTTACCAAATAGAATGTATATCTCCACCAGGAATATAGCCCTAGGAGAAGATGGCTTTCACAAAGAAAATAAAATGTGCCTTTTACAATCATGCATAGGTGTTAGCAGGAGAAACAATTACATTTTAATGTGGCTGAACATTTAATTTTGAAAGAATAGCAGATTTGGCAAAAGTAATACGAAAGCTAAAATACGGTTTTATGTTTTGGAAAATGGTATTGGAAAATGGTTGGCAGTAATGTAATGTGTATGTGGGTAGTATTTTTTGCGTTCAAACATGCACAATCACTGTTATGATCCTTTAAATATTTCTCTCAGTACCATTTTTGTATAAAATAACAGCTTCCATTCTTGCAGAGCAGCACCTCATTTCCCCATTTACTTCAGAGCCTTTGTAATCAGGGCAATGATCTCTCCAAAGGAGTGCTTGAGAATTTCTTAAGAGCTTCATATTTAAAGCTCAGAATCCTCTTCAGCCATAATTGCATTTCTTTTTTGCAGGAAATTTCAATCCACATACTCTTTCTGTGCCTGTCTACCTATTTAAAGTCTTTACTGATGAGTCAATCGTTGCCCACTTATGGTGTATCAAAGCCAAATCCCTGTGTCTAAAAAGTTGCAACATTGCAAAATCTGGATTATATTGTAAACCTGCAATGAGCCTGTTTTTACCTTTTGGAACGTCTTTTTGTTGCCACGCAACACTCTGGTGATTCTGCTTTCTGAATGTGATTGTATTTTGTTGCCGGGCAACGCTAATGATTGAATATTCCACAAAGGAAGAGCTGGGAGCTAGTGGATCCTCCTCGTGTACAGATGACCTTATTTGCGTACATGTAGGATTCTGGTCAACAGGTGTTGAGGTTAAACAGCAGAAGCAGGATATGTCAAGGTCAGAGGAAAAGCCCTGACCTCTCTGTTCTCTGCAGACGTCCAAACTGAGCTCCGCTGCAGATGTCAGCATGTCTGCAGGGTCCGATTTTCTCTTTGTGGTAGCTTAAATTGTGGCAGTGGGACTAAAGGGTGGGGAGTGGTGGCAGGTTTATATCAGGAAAAGTGAAAACCTGCAGAGGAAAAAACAGAAAGAGAGACAGAGGCAGATACAGAATGTACAGAAGTAAAGGGGAAAATTTTGGAGGGATTTTTCCTGATTGCAACAAAGATCCAACCCTGCATGTATCTCAATTCCATCATTATTACAGATAGCATGCAAGTAATTAGGGCTTCTTTATCAAAGGAGCAATTTTAATTAGTATCACAACTTCCAAGTAGGGAATAAAATGTGGTGTGCATGCACGTCAAAGACAGGTGGTGTTCACGCTGTGCCCTTGCTCACCCTTTCTTCTCTCTATAGGTTATCTGTCTGCTTAGGCCATCCTATGACTCCATAAAAGAGGACCTACATTTAGCACAGACCACCAGACTTAACACCCCCACCTGCACACCACACCCACAGTTTGTCTGTCACACAAAACACTCCCAGTTGGCAGTATGTGGGAGTAATGATGAGAGGACGGAGGAAATGTAGTGCGGACAGAGAGGAGAGAGAGAGAGAGATAATTAAGGTTGGATTAGTATTTAAAAAGGATCAGAAAAATTAAAAAACGAGGAAAACATTATGAAAAAGGAGAATGAAAGGAGTAGACAGATGCATTTGGGATGAATGGGTATTGTTAGCTGAGCTATTGGAAAAAAAACAAGCTGTTTAAATATGGAAATATGACTTTACCAATGAGCAAGCCACATAATATCCAGTTACTAACCAGTTTATAAGAAATGTGAGGGTTTGTTGGATGTTACGCTCATTTGTCTGCTGTATGAGTCAGAAAACCATGGAGATAATATGATTGTGATACTGTAGTTATAGATAGATAGATAGATAGATAGATAGATAGATAGATAGATAGAGGTGTATGGATGGATGGATAATAGATGGAACATAGAAATATTATTTGTCTGTGCCCCTCAGGCAAGATGAAAAAGCGTAAGCCAAACATAATTAGGGACCGTCACCAAACTCTTGATCAGCTTCCAAAATCCACTCACCTCTGGCAGACCTGCAAAAAACATCGCTTCACCTTCCCTTCCTTCCTGCAGCTGACAGAAAACCAGTGAGGGAGCTGACAGGAAATGACAAAAATAATTTGGAAATGTATCAGGGGACACCAATCATGAGCAGCTACAGACAGATTGAAGAGGTATTCCTGTTATGCTGAGTCATAGGAAAAGTTACAGGAATAAAACCCTCTTTAATTTGTCTTTAGGCTTGACTCTACCACCTGGGAGGTATGCCTGATAAAATTTAAAGTTGATGTAGCAATGCGTTATAAGAGTTTGTGTTATTGAACCCCTGGGACTGCTGACTCAGATCAATATCACAAAACCTTTGCTTAATTGACCTGTTATGTCTGAACAACCTCAGACTGAGAAATAATACTTTTTTCTGTGGGGTTGTGTGTATTGTGGTGATTCATACTTCACCACCAACCTCACTGTCTTGTTATATGGTTAATACAATTACTAATACTACGAACAAGCTTAACTACAAGGTTCAGGTCAGGGTGGTTTTGTTTAAGGGAGATGTGAAACCCAACCTGGAAATCATTATACATTTATGTATGTGTTTAAGAGAAAAAGTGAGCTAGTATGAGAAACGATATGGATGCATGATGAACTTTATTGAGGAAATAAGGGAAACAAAGAGCGAGAGTCCACAAGATTTAGGAATGACATCAGTATTTGCATCTTTATTTCCACATGTACATCTTCAGACGAATCATACTGGAGTTCGAACTCCAACCTCACACTGACATCAGCTGCATGTAACCAGCGTATTCTAACATAGCTGTACAAAAACACAAGGCTTTACGTACTGGGATAAAAGCAGAGTTAGTGAGTGATTACATCAGTAACGTGGATGTGTGTGTGGATGTGTGTGTGTGTGTTTCCATCCAGGCTCCCCAGAGTAGATCCACACTACAGTACACTAAAGCAACCCTCACATGGAAAATTAACAACATCTGGGCACGGAAACTTCTACAAATTTCACCTCATGGGGCTTTAAGGAGGAAAGGGTGAAAGTGACATGTGATTTATATGTGTATTTGCATGTGTGTGTGTGCGTGTGTGGGTGTTGGATGCATAGGGGAAAATGCCTGTTGCTGTTCTGTACCATGCTACAGCATAAAGGCTCTCTTCAGCCTGGTGTGCTGTCACCTCCCTGGGTTCACCGAAACACACGACACCATGTTTTATATAAAATATGAGTTAAGCTTATAGAAACACAAGGGAGAGGTGGTGGGGTCGCGTCACACACACACACACACACATCTCTTTTTAAAGGTGTCGCAGGAGCAGAAGGTCAAACTGCAAAAGGAGCTACATGAATGAGTTCTCTTTACTTCACACACAAGTGAGAGCAAATGCGGTAACCTTTAAACACACGAACATGAACATACATACTTGGCACAAATCTTGATTAGTTCTTTCATTTTAGCTACATGTAAAAATAAATATTTGGTTTCACAGAATAAAAACAATTCAGTTTCACAGTCAGACCTGAAAACTTACAGAGTAGACATTACACATACAGCCACTAGAGGGAGTCAGCATGTTCATACAACATGAATAAGACAAATATGGCTAAAGGCTAAAACTACTGTGGCACTATTTCACGTTTAGAGAAATAACCACTTTTCAACCATTTCCCATCGTCTTCCCTATGGGATTAATTAAGCTGTGTAACCCTGTACATTTCAAATACAGCTTCTAGTACAACTTAATTGAGGTGGAGCTCAATTTTGAATCAATCCCAGCCGATATAGTGTCTCATCTCTTTTGAATTTACGCCTGGACGTGAATCATGAGCAGATTCATTGGTTATTTTGGACTCAACAGGTGCGCTATTGGTTGCTTGGGTCTGGTTTGCTGTGCCACTGATTTGCTGTTTGATTGGTTGTTACGGTCTCACTAGCTGTTTGATTGGTTGTTAGGGTCTCGAGATATTTCATTGGTTGTTAGGTTCTCACTGGCTGTTTCATTGGTCATTAGGGTCTCACTGGCTGTTTCATTGGTTGTTTGGGTCTCACTGGCTATTCTATTTTTCGTGGGATGTGTGATTTCCGTCCTGCTGGGTGCTGAAAGCTGATTTGTTGGGTCAACAGCTGATGTGTGATTATCTGATTCTGATGTACAGACATGATCATATGCTTGGTTATCAGGATAATTGGCTGATTGGAGGCTGGCTGCCTTGCTGCCAGTTGAAAAGGTATTGTTGTTGTTGTTATTTGTCTGGTCAGGTGGTTGTGTGATTCCAGAGGAGTCTGTGGTTGGTTTTTCAGTCTCAGACATCATACTTGCCGTCAGTGAATCCTGGTCGAAACTTGGAAGTTGGTGGATTACAATGGAAGGTATTGGAGCCATTTGGTTTAACCCCTGAGGCTTCTTGGCTACATTGTGACTTGTCGATGGCTGATTGACTGCATTACAAATTGCTGACTGCCAGTTGTTGGAGCAGAAGACTGCAGGAATGCTGTAAAAACACAATCAAAACCAAGCTGTTAATGTGATTTAACAAACTGGCTCTAAGAATAATTCTCAAGAGTCTTGTTGATGGCTTTTTCAGGTCTCGGGTTTTACCCAAAAAAAAAAAAGAAAAAAAGGTGTGATTCTTCTTGCCAACACAGATGCTTCAGTCACAGCTTCAAATAAAAAAGTAATGGGTCCCATGTTATACTTTATATGTTTTAGACTTAAACCTCGTGTGTGGATTTCCAAGTCACCTTTCTCTAAGTCTCTGACATGTGATTATGGGATGTCCCAGATGAAAGATTATGATCTTGCAATAAATGTGACCACAAACGAGGTCTTACATCCAAAATGGTGCTCCCACATTGTGATATGAGGCATGTCCACGAACGGCAGATTTATGACCAGGCATTTATTTCAGAATCTGACATGAATCAAACTTCATCTCGTACAATGTGATCTAAATGCACATCTCAAGCAGTGTGACTTGCTGTGAACTTATAAGGTTGCTTAAATCGCACAGTGTGTAGGAGGCTTAAGCGAGGAAACAACATCATCTACACTGATTATGCATTTGCTGCTTGGTTGTGCTGTGTTATGTAGTCTAAACTTAAAGCCCCAAATCAGATCCAAAACCCAGATTTATGAAACAAAACAAAATCCAATGAGAGCTTGAAGGATTTGTTCAATCAAGATACATTCTTTTGGAGGTGTAAACCAGACATACACACCTGGCCAGCTGTTTGTGGAGCTCCTGTGCATGTTGATGGCACTGGGCGTAGTAACAGGCCTGAACATCCACAAAGTCAGTGAGGCTCTGCATGTGGCTGGTCTGACAGAAACCAGACAGATGATGCAAAAACATAAAGAGTATAGCTCCAAAGAAAATGAAAGAAAAAGAAGTGATCTATCTATCTATCTATGATAAGATAAACTTCATTAATCCCACACTGGGGAAATTTACTTGTTACAGCAGCTTTAGATTCAGAGTACAGGGAAACAAGTGATAAAAATATAAAGTGGAGAAAATACAATATAAAAGGACATACAAAAATTTAAATACACTGTGTGCATCAGTGAAATACAAAAAATGATAAAAGAACATATATACACTATATACATCACAGATTGCACAACAGGAAAAATTGGACCTGGTTATTAATAACTGCATGTAACATAAATGAGTTTTTGCACAGTTCTCCAGTGTAAGTATGTTAATAAATATAAATGCAACTTAAAAATTGTATGTGTAAATAAGTTAATAATAATAATAATTATCTATCTATCCATCTATCTATCTGCATACATACATGGATGTTGCTGATTCCTTCAAGAAGTCGTCTTGTAATTTCTGTCTGTCGATCAAACAGACTCTGACAGATCCTCAGCTCCATTTCTGCCTACACACACACGCACACACACCAATCTTAATGCTCTTTCCATTACCCAATTATGTTTGTATCTTACCAGCTTTGATTCTGTAAACTATATTCCAAAGCTCTGGAAGCTTAACTAAACAGAAGAAAGCTATTAGTGCTAATAACAAAGCCAAACTCAAATTCATAAGCGCTGAAAGTGTATCTGTTGAAACAGAGTCCCTGGGTTACAGCATAAGGATTATTTACATCCAATCCTGAGTGCAAATGAATACAAACATGAACTCACCTGAGAGATTTCCTGAGCCCACATCTGATGAATAGGGAAGACAGAGAACAGATGGCTTTCCCAATAACCAAACAATGAGTTGAGTAAGAGATTGTGTGTATGTCTGTGTGTGTGTTTGTGCGTAAGCCTTTGAGACCCTGACCTTAAGCCATTTAACGCGCAGGAAGCTGAACATGTAGGAGACGTGAGCCAAGTAGTCATCCTCCAGTGGGTTTGCATTCAGGCTCTAACAAAGTAACAGAGAAGTAAGCACGATGACAATCCAGGCCTGGAAAATTTATTGAAGAAAATAAAATATAGAGTTACACACTCTTTTTTAAAATTACTGAAGGATATGCCTGCGATCATAACTCACTCTGGCCTCTTGGTCGGCCTCGTGGGCTTTCCTTAGCCTGGTTTTAGCTATGTCCAAGTCCAAACGCTTATTCAGCAACATTCTACGTTCATCCTACAAACATACACACACTTAAAAATGCTATACAAACATTTATAAACTGCATAAATAAGAAAAAGAACTAAGCGAAAGAATAGATGTAAGATGTGACTTCAAACGCCATCAGTTCCATTCTTAAATAATGTGAAGGATTTGTTCAATCAAGATATATTTATATTATGTGTTGTGTGTGTGAGTACATTATGTGTATGTGTGTACCTGTGTGACTCTGTATTCTCCCTCAATGAAGCTCCAAAGAGGAGTGAGAAAATGGATGTTAGTACTTTGAACAAACTTCCTCTCTGCCTTGCCAAGTTGCTTCTGAGCCTCTCCACATCTGAGCAGAGCTGTTCCTAAAAAAACAAACGTAAATCCAGCCTTAATCAAATCCAATAATACATAGGAAATACATAAGGGACAGGACTTAATCATTCCATGAAATGCCGACTCACCATAGGGTGTACTGGGCCCAATTTCCGTCCCGGCCTGGCTCATATAGTCTCCCAGCATCTCACTGGCACGAGGCCGAGGTGGGACGCTCCAATCCAGACGCTCATACAGCTGGTCCTCTAACCGAGCGCCTATTCATCAATTGGGGTTCAAAGGTTATTACTGTTCAAATGCCTTGAGAACATATTTTTATATGTTTGATATGATTTTTGTTCAGAAAGTGCCGTTAATCTAGCATAAGTATCTTAGCAATACTTGGACTCAGCCAATGGTGGGCTCGCCATCAGTATCAGGAAGTTTTTCTGGTGGGCCGCTTCATATTGGCCACTTGGATTTACAAAAAACACAAAACACATGAACAGGCTGAGGAGCAGCCTTGCAGAGTAAGCTGCAGGCCCAACTGGTGGAAAGTTTTTGGAATGATCATGATTTAATTGCCTTAAATCAAACATGTGCATCAATACCTGATATAAATCAAAGGACAAACCAGGGCTGTTTTAGAGAAAAATCAATATTTCCAAACATTAATCTTAAAACGTGCTTCAAAATATGTGGCTGGAAATGGATTTAGCTTATCATTAAATGAGACTCTTACAGCGTGCTAATATGTAACATCATATTAGGACAACAAAATAATATTTGCAGCAATATAAGCTAACAGTTTTAATGCCACAACACACCTTGATGACCTCAAACCTTTTGGGAGAATGTTCTATGCACCCGAGCAGCTATTAGATAAGCACAGAGACAGACTAAAAGGCCTTGGCAGCTGGCGGTAAAATAAACAAGGTAGGATCTGCAAATACAGGTTCTGCAAATGATGAATTTGATGTTGAGTGTACCTCAGCAAAAGGTTATTGCTTCTGGCAGCTGAATAGATTGCACACCACATCCACTCATAAGCTATTAACTGAGGTAAATGGATTGAAAGAGGCAAGACAGAGACTATTTGCTATTCATCTGACCAGAGCAATAACAATCAGAGCAAACAGAGGGACACATAGCAAATGTATTTACTGTAGGAGCTCAAATGTTCTAGAATTCCGCTTCACAGCAGTAATGCACATAACACGTTCTGTTTTTTTTTTTTCATGAAATCCTGGAGGAAACAGGAAACAGGTATTTTGTCTAATTTTTTGTGTAGATGAACAAGATGGTGCTTCATATGCAGAAAATATTTTATTTATATGAAGTCACTAAAAGAGTTGCTGCTGACCTCACAGCCCTATAAATTCTTTTGATTACTGAACAGAAATATTTCATTTCTCTCGGTGAGTAAAAATACAGGTTAGCACAAATTAGAGTTTAGTTTATCTAAATCTTTCCATCAGATTGGTGTAACGTTAAAATTTCATGACAAGAATATTATGGGTTAAAGAGGTAATATTAGATTGAATGGTTTTTAGATGATAAAACTTTTGATTGTGATGCATGAGACATCAGGAGAAATAAAATCAGGTTACCTTTATGTTGAAATGAAGGCCCTTAAAAGTCATGTTTAAGACAACTGTAATGTCTTTTAAGTGTTATTTTAAAATTGATTTCAAGACACAGAGTTTTTTTTTTTAATCCTCTGACATCATAATTTCTGTTTTGTTTTGTTTTTTTAAATTATGTAAATCAATCTATCCATGTCATTGGATTGTTCCTCCTTGAGAGTCCTTCACACCTTGGGTCAGGTAACTTCTAGGGTCACATGGGAATCATGTTTGGGTCCTAGTTTTCTCAACACCAATGACTCAGGCCTGAAATGAGTGACTAAACAGTCCACTTGCCTTGGACTATATTTAAATCAATAATCTAAATTGTTAATTATAATAATATTTATTTTAAAATGTAGCTTTGAATAAAGTAAAAAAAATAAAAAATAATATTCCGTAACATAAAATATAGAAAATTTTATCTTTATATTATTTACAAAATATACACATAACCTTATTTTAAGTAAAAATCCATAGACTGGAATCTATTGATTGAAAGATTAGATTCTGCACTTCAAGAATTATTAACTGATTAGTTTGCTTTAATGGTGAATTAGTAATTAATAAAACTATAGAATATGGTGGATTCAGAGGGTTAATCAGGGTCTCACCGGGGTTTGGCTGCAGGAGAACCTCAGTCTGGGAGATGATCTGTTCCGTGCGGGTCTTGGTGACCTCTGTCCGGGCAAAGAGCTCTTCCAGCCCGCTGTCCACCTGTGTCCTCTCCGCCTGGCCCAGAGTCTCCTCGGTGTACTGGACAGAGATTACAGAATAACATTTAATTACAGCCGGTTAAAGATAAAATTAATAAAAGTGCAGGTGAGTAAAAGGACTTTTTTTTTTTTTTTTTTTTTTTTTACCTGAACAGCTCGGTTGATGAACTGACCGGCATCCACCGCCAGCCTCGTTAAATCCATGTCCACAAGGTCGCCGGTCGTCCCCGGCAGTTCGACTCGACGTTACCGGGGCTGATTAAAAGCCCAGAGACCGAAAAGAGCCAGCTGACCCCGCCATGACCTCACCCGTACATCTCTGTAACCACATTACAGTTTAATAACATTAACCCACCGAGTGTGACAAACCAAAGCCGAGGAAGAAGCGCAGGTGGCCGGATTGTTTTCATTTATCCTCCAGCCATGTTGAGTCCATGTTAAATGCGACATAACGCCAGTAGAGGGCGCTGTTTAGTCATCTTCAACTAGTAACTGTACAGAAAATATAACAAATACCTTTAAAATATGAATGAATTTGAATGAAATGGTCTTGAAAATATTAAAATTATATTTTAAAAGCTCCCATTACATATAGGACTTACACTGAGAGATAATTTCCAAAAGCACTCCTATTAAAAGTCAGTAGACATTATCATGAAATTGTATTGTACAATGCTTTATGCAGTTAGTGATAATCCAAGTTTTTTCTTGCTTTTTTTCAATCTTCACCTTCCTTACAGAAATTATAAATACTCCTTTTAATTAAGATCTAAGTTTTACAACCTCAGCACATGCAGCATGATAAGATGCCAAATGTGAACCATGTAACAAAAACCTAATTTTGCACAAAAAAAACAGATTGCAGTGATAGCAGAAAAAAGCGCAATGAAGGCTGCAGTCTTCATACCTTTTCATCAAGATGTGAAATTTCCAAATGCAAAGTCTGTGTTTCCATGTTGACAAGACAAAAAATAAAAATATCCAGTCAATTGTTAGTTGTGTGATATCCATTTTTAAGAGATGCTCCTGCAACTTGATGCAAAAATAATCTGACCATGCAACAGATTCATAAATTTAGTGTTTTACTGACACCCTCAAAAATGGAAACAAATGTTGCGTTAGACCACAGGAATCCTTGTTCCTTCCTGCTATCTGAAGATGATTTGTAACAGCAGCCATGCATTGACAAAAAGAAGGAAAGTAATGATCAAAAACACAGTGACTTTCTGAGTGTCTGAACTCATGATGGGAGAACAAAAATGTATCTCACAAACTCCACACCACTTTATACCGATATCCTACCCTGACAGTCTTCTTTAGCTTCTTAATTGCTGCTTGTGTGACAAAGGTGAGCCAACTTGACCACTAGGGATGAGAGAGGAGAGCCAGAGGGAGAGGGAGGGAGGGAGGGAGGGAGAGAGAGAGAGAGAGAGAGAGAGAGAGAGAGGATTAAAGCAATCAGCTCACAGCCTGACTTCTACAGTAAATCTAATCAGGGTTAAGAGCTTCGAGGACACACTTCTTACAGATGCATTTTCCAATGAAATATGCAAAACATCCTTTATTACAAGGGAACTTACAGCAATGACACAAACATTTTTTTTTATTTCCAGAAAATTGGAAACTATTGACAATAATTGCCAGACTGCTGTGGTGTGGGAAATGTAGGTATGCGGAACAATGCTGGGGGGAATCCTAAATTGCTTTCCTGAACTGTGCAAACAGTCAAACATTTCAGTCAAAGCTGGACTCAGGCCTGGTGTGTGTTCTACAGGTAGGGTCCCCAGCCAAGATACATCTGACAGAGCAGTTTGTCATCTGTGGCTTCCTGTATGAGGTAGTGGACGTGTCCTTCTATGGAGAGAGGCAGACCCAGCACTTTATTCCGGCTCTTTATCACTCCCTGCAGACGCTGCTCAATGTCACACACGTGGGTTTTAGCCTGGAGGGAGACGGCGGGAAGAGATGATATACACACATACATCCAAAGTCAAAATCCTCCCAAATGTGTCTGTATTTGGACATATACACACCTTTTCATTAACTATCTCTCCTGTCTCGTTTGCCTGAGCTTTGGAAAGTCCTTTGGCTTGTTTGCTCCACTCCACTAGTGGGTCATGAAGGAATGTCTTGAGAACACTGAGAGGTAAATAAGAATCAAAAAACAGAAGTTCAATTAATATTATTCTAAAGAACACCCCCATTATATATTCTGTATATGTATAGTCTTGCAGGATTATTCAGGACAATACAGAGAGACAATTTTTGTGTGCGTGTGTGTGTGTGTGTATGTGTACCTCATGAGTGGCTCTCTCTGGTCCCTCATCAGTCTCATTGTGACCTCACAGGCCTGTCTAAACAAGCCCTCTGTGCCCATGGGTCCCATGGCATGGACCATGTTCTGAGTCAGGCGGAAGGGAACCACCTCTGGCACATCAAATGTCTCCCCCTAGTGGAGGGTTCAGGATGCAGCACAGGAGAGATATAAGATGCGATATAAGATGCTGTTAGTCCATTTGGAAATGTGAAGCTCTAAACATTTTATTACAGTATCTTCAAAGGGATTTAGGAATGAACATAAAAAGTAGTTCAATCCCTTTATTTGACATATTTTAAGCATTTAAATAAAAGCATCAAACACAAACCTTGTTGAAGAGGCAGTTGAAGTCAACATGAACACATTCCCCTGTTAAAGAGTGAAAGAGGATGTTTTCTCCGTGACGATCTCCCAGACCCAAGATGTAGCCCACCATTGACATCACAGCAGTGGAGCGGCAATATGCAGAGCGACTGCTGTACCTGAGGAAAAAAAACAAAAAAAAAACAAAACATACACACACAGGTATTACTTGTGAAAATCTCAAATGTTTTCCTTAAGAATAACCTTAGATCTGAACTGGACCCATTTCAAGTCTAAAACTATCCAAAGACTTCTATTTGCTTAAATCCTGAACTGAAACTGTTCCTCTGAAATATGAAACAAGCAAAGCCACAGACAAATACGCGTGTGATTTTAGAAAGGGGAAAGGGTTTTGGAAAGGCTTGTACCACAATGTGGGGTCAGGGAAGGTCCGGAGGAACCACTCGTAGAAGACAGGCGGGTGTCGAGCACACAGCACCTCCTTGTGGATACGTAGCTTCTCCTCAAAGGGAGCGGTCTTAGGAAGAATCAGCTTCCTCAGCTCTTTCCCTGATAAGTAGATACCTAAAACACATGGTTATGATTTGTTTATCTCAACAAATAATTCTAATTGGTCTGGCATATTTTGTTTGTGTGTGTGTGTACCTCTTTCCTTATAGAGCTTGGTTAGAATGTGTCGTAGTCCAGCAGTGTTGTTGACCCATTCAATGATGCCGCACTCCTCGTTGAGGGGAATCACAGCGTAGGTACAGATATGTAGCTCCCTCCGTCTCGACTCAGCATCTTTACGCAGGCACTACAAACAAACACACACCAAAACAAAGCATGTACACACTTCATTAATACTCGTTTCTTTCCTTCTTTAGAGTTTAATAAGACATTTTACACACTCTTAAAAGACTCAGGTTATGCCCATTTAGAGACATGCAGGATAACACACACACCTTGTTGATGAGGCAGTTGAACTCCATGAGTCTGCAGTCTTTCCTCAGGTCATCTTTAGGTTTACACATCATGGTGTAGCCGCGGCCGTCTGAACCCTTCATTTCGATCCTCTTAGGTTTCTGTAAGGAGGCCAAGATCTCCACCTACACACACAAACACACAGGCTAGGCTTACTTCACAGATATATAAAATGTGTAACACTTTAACAAACTGTCATGTCACACAGAGATAGAGTTGGGCTGAAGTTGCATTTTTCCACAAGGAAACATCTCTGAGCAGACTCCTGCATTCATGTAGCTTTCTAGCGATCCAAGGCAGCTGGTGACCTTCAAAATAAGATTTCCTTTTTTTATTTTTTGAAAAAAAAAAAAAAAAAAAAAGCCACCCTCATTCCAGTCTCTTACATTGTCCTCAAAGCCAGCAAGGTAAGCCCAGTGCCCAGGGAAGGCGTCATGCTGTGTGTTTGCCCCACCAGTAGATGGCAGTGTGGGGATGAGAACAGACTGCAGCGGGATCAGGATTTGGCTGAAAGTTGGTTCCTCCACCAGACGTTTCAGCTGTTTGAAGTGAATGCTCATGTTGAGAGTGGTGCTGTTACCGTCCACCTGAAAGACACACCCATACAAACGTACAACATGCTGTCTGCTCTATTCATATCCTAAAAATATATATTTTTTATTAATCAATTTTAACTCACTGCTACAGGTTTATTTTCCTCACAGGAATCAATAATCTTTCATTTAATCTCATCTACAGTTATAAGAAGCTAGACAGGAATTTATAGGAAAAATTCCATAAGCCTCCCAACCTTTTAGCTAAGATAACCTTCATTGTAGTGAAATTATCAGATTACTAAAATATAAACATATATATGTGTGTGTGGTTCATTACTGGCTTGTTGCAGAGCTCCAGCAGCTTGTCAGTCAGTCTATTGGCATCTCCAATAAATTTCCCCAGAGAATCTTTCAGACTGATGGCCTTCTTGAGAATCTGATTACAGCGGTTCATGCGCATGGGGTAAGAAGACTGAAAAATAAACACACCATGTCTTGAAGAGCTGTAAATGATACACCACATAATGAGGCAACAAGGGAGATGACTGAGATCCACACAAACGTGCCTACCTTAGAGACAGCGGCCATTAGCCACATAGCTTGTTGAGGGTACGCCAGAAAGACTTTGGCCACGATGGTCATGAGGACAGTAAAGACCTCGTCGCTGGAGTGACACACCCTGGAGATGAGCTGGGAGAAGGCGGTGAGGAACTGGTATGGTGCCAGGTTGGTGCAGTGCTCGCTCACCGCCGTGTTGATCTTACCCAGCTCCGAACGCATCTGTCTGTCCACCCGACCAGCTGCAGAGTACGAGGACAGGTAAAGAACTGACCTCATTTGGACTGTCTTATTAACTTATCACATAAGTTATTTGTTGATCATGAATTTACTAAGTGAACTGGACACTCATCTCTCTCAATGCCTCGTGTGGTCTTCTTTTGATACCTACACACTACTACGCTACTAAGTCACCCACCTTTCTCGCACTCGCACACTTTGGCTCCAAAATCCATCCAGAGAGACAGCATGCGAGGCATGGCTTGGTATATGTACTGGTTTCCAAACTGCAAGGCTCTGGATGGGAAGATAAAGAGAACATATGTGAGATGTAGAGCAAATGAAAGGATCAATTTCTATCAAATACATGAAAAGTTCTTGCTGATTCCAACTTTTCGATGCTAGTGGAAATACAGTATAAAACTGTATAAATTGAACATGATACATAAACTTGCTTTCCAAAGAATGTGACAATGTATCGGATGAGGTTCCCCTGTTTCTCTAGCTTGTTGTCTGTCACCATTGGCATGACTTTGTCGTAATACTTGGCCAAGTAGAAGTTCCCGTCCTCCCACTCTGGCAGGAGGTTGGTCACATCCTGAAAAACACCAGCACATAGTGAGAAGGCAGCCGTGACCAATGAGCTGCCTCAGCATTGCTGCTTTAAAGGTATATTAATGTATTATCATATATCAAAGCCATCTTTTTTAAGGTAACTGCAAATTTCATACATTTCTTTTCCCTCACAGTGAATAATTCCCTTCCATAAATATGCAGGTTTGTACCTTGTATGCCTTCATGATGGCGTTCGACTCAAAGTTGGCTGTCTCCTCCATGAAACGTCCCACCAGCAGCATTGCTTTGCCTTTGGTCTGCAGGGTGCGAGGGTCCGCCAGGGGCTGATCATCAGGGAAACACTGGGCCACGCCCTTCTGCAGGACAATCAAGGCCTCGTGCACATCGCCCTGACAGACAGACACAATCTTTTATTAGGATCATAGCTAAGACAACCAAAACAAGAGAACGTACATGCTTTATCCTTGTAATCAACAAACAGTAGATGCAAAAGTTGCTGCAGTTGTGAACTTTTAATTGACTTTTAACTTTTTAATTAAGAAGTTTCACCTAAGCTTTCAGTAGAAATTTCCACTTTAATAGCACACAGGAGATAATGATAGTGTCTCTATACTCTATATATGGAGCTACAAACCAAAAAAAGTGTTAAAACCTGATTACTGTAGATTAGGAATCTAAATTATAGATAAGCAGGGTTTAAGTGCTTCCTGTATTGGCTGTGTACACAGTTGTGTACCTTGGACCAGAGCCATTTGGCCTTCTCAGTGACCAGCTCAGCTCGGTGTGTGTTCTCTGTGTTCAGAAGAGCGTTGAAGGCCGTCTGGTGGTGTCCTGCCTTTCTGGCCACCCGGGCGCTCTGCAGCCAGCACTCCCCCACCAGCTCCTGACACACAGGCCTGGAGAGCAAACACAAGGTTCAGATTTGTAATGTGGTCTGAGCCTGAAGCACCACAATATTGGTTAACACTGATTTTGTAGATCATTCTTACTGTGATCCCAGGCTGATTAAGGCACGACGGAGGGCCAGGATCGGCTCCTTAGCCCTGAAGGACTTCTGGGTCATCTCCAGTCGATCTGACCAATGGTGAGGCAGCTGGCTGAGGCTGGGGGCGGGGCTTTCCCTGTGTTTCTGCAGCTCAGTAAAAGTGTGCTCCAACTCACTAAGCATATGGAGCCTTATAGACACACATACACACAGTTACTGATTGTCTAGGAATAATTACATACAAATGTATTTATACAGACAAGCACAAAGACAGGTAGACAGAAAAACAAACAGACCTGACGATGTACTCGTATCCTCTCTGGTAGGTTCCACACTCATAGCTGGCTGCAGACAGAGGCACGACCTGTTCCTTCCTTACCAGCTTCAATTTCGTATAGAAAGTCTCGGCATCCTGCTTCCTAGCAGCCAGCAGCAGCTGGCCCAGCCGAACACCCCACGTACTGGACTGACAGTCTGGATAGGACAATCAAAAAAAGACCCTCGCTTATTAATACACCTCTCACTACCATTTACAGCTGCTAATATCTCAAATTTGTATAGTTAGAGGCTTGTAAGTGTATTTTTGCTCACCTGAACTCAAGTAATCTTCCAGGAGGTCCCATTTACTGAGTTTCCAGGCTGCCTCCACTCTGTAAGTGTTCAGCTCTGACTTCCATTGGTGCCTAAATATGTCCACAGTGTTCAATTAATTGGAATTTAAGTGACTTCCACAAGAAATGTCCAGAAATTTCTTGACCATGATGGAATAATTATACATTAAAATTCTCTAAGTTTGACATGACCATAAACTGATTAATTGTTGTCCTATATTAAGTGTGTGTGCGTGTCTCACTTGTTGGCCAGTACTCCGTTGACCTGAGTGATGACGGTGGACAGCTGTCCCAGTCCGAGCATAGAGGTCATTACCCCATGATAGTGACCAATCTAAAAGCAAAGTAACAATTCTAATGATGAAATAGACAGCAGTATGTAAATGATTTTAAATGCAACATGGAAGTTAAATAGATCAACCCTGTATCACCTGGTCTGACTCCAGCTGTATGGCACGGTCGTAGCAGGCGGTGGCATCTCGGAGCAGGCCAATGCTCTCATGCTCCAGTATCTGTTCCCGTAGCGATGGCTCCTCCCTCCTCAGGGCATTGACACCCCTCACGCCATCAGGCTCGTGCATCGCAGCGTAAAGCGTCTGTACCAGCCAATTGCGACACAGATTTCAACAAACCACAACTTTTCTTTCTTTGTTGTAGTTTACAAACTACAGATGAGCTAAGTATTAATGAGGTAAACAATTAACTGTAATCTTCATCATCTTTAAGATTTTATACTCTTAAGGGCTCTATATTGTATGGTAGAGCATTTTAACAACAATAAGCTTTGGACTGCAGCTTTAAGATCTGTTAACGCGTGTATGCAAACACTACCATTCAAATGCACATATAATTTATACTTTATGCTAACACGGCTGACCTGAAGAAAGGTGAGATGGTCCTGGATGTTCTCTTTGTTTTCTAAAATGTGCGCTTCAAAGTGCATGAGGGCACGAGTGTACGCTTTGGAGCGCAGAGAGGCCTTGGCCAGGACATCCTGTGGAATACCCTTCAGAAAGGCCACCACACGCTGATACTCCCCATTCTCTGCAAAAACACATTATGGTTTTTTTTTTTTATGCAATCATTATGTAATAATNCTCCCCATTCTCTGCAAAAACACATTATGGTTTTTTTTTTTTATGCAATCATTATGTAATAATGCAGGTAAAGCTGAAGGATTTGGGAAAAATATGAAGTTGGAACTCATTCCTCTTGTTGAAAAGTGTGCTGTATATAAATAAATGTGAATGCTGATGAGAGACGGTGAGTGGATATGTCACTTACCGCTCTGTTTGGATATGGTGGAGAGGATGTGGCGGCTCCACTGCGTGAGGTGAGACAGCATGCTGAACACCGTCTGAGTGCTGAGCTGTGATAGGCTGGAGGCTGTCTCCTGGACACGCCCCCCTCCTCGTCCATCACCCTCTGTCAGCACAGCCAGCATCTCCTCTGTTACCTGGAGTGAGGTGTGCTATTAGCACAATGTGAGTGTGTCGTGACTATCATGAGCGTACGAACGAGTCCTTACCTCCTGTTGCTCTGCAGGTGTGCAGCCCAGCAGCATGTAGAGCAGTATATGAGGCAGCAGGTAGATTGTGACCTTGTAATCGTGCTTGATGATGAAGCTACAGCAGGTGAACACTTTGCTGGCCAGCTCATGTCTCACCTGGTACATAACAGAACCAGATATGTGACTCTTCAGAAGGGGAACATACTCAATCTCTGTATGTTAAGTGGCCCATTAGATGTTGAACAAATTGGTTCAACTAAAGTGAAACAGAAATCTGACCTTGCTGATGAGATATCCAGCCCAGGTGGCTGACCAATCAGAAAACTTGCTGCCTCTGTTGCTCAGGTACACTGGTTTCTTCAGTTTAGACCAGTTCACTTCCTTCTGACTGCTCTTATACCTGCAAAAAGAGAAATGTAGAGAAAGAGGGGTTGAGAAAGAAAAAAAGGGGAGGAGAGGAAGAGGAAAGGCAAGGAGGAGAAAGTGGAACAAAGGAAAGGGGAAGAGGAGCATGAGGAGAAATGATGTGAGAGGAAACAAGAAAGAAGGTGAAAGGTTACCTGCTGTTGAGATGAGGCTCCAGGATCTCTTGGATCTGCTCAGGAAATCTTCTCCACAGTCGGCGGCCCGGAGAGTCAGTACGACCTTCATGACACTCAAAGATGGACAGCAGCTCCTGTAGCACATGCACAGGCACACACACACACACACATACACCAGACAGACAAACCAGAAGATACACAAAGGTACATAAACATATCAGGTAATACAAAAAAAAAACAAAAAAATAAACAGAATGACTTTGCATTTTGTGTGTGTGTGTGTGTGTGTGTGTCTATGTATGCATACCTGAATAGCATAAGCAGCTGAGTCCTGTGCTCTGACGTTATCAGCGTAAGCCAGAAATGTTCTCGTCAGTTCAGTCAGCAGCTCGTAGGAAAAGTTCGGATCATCAACACCGCTCTGTTACAAAGGAAATAACATGTTTACATTTGGTTTCTTACAGCAGGGTTCTCAAGCTGTAGTACTAGTACTGGTGGTACTTGAAGTGCCCCCTGGGTGGTTGGAAATTGTGGATATGTCTTATCCTATGTGTGTGTGTGTGTGTACATTAGTCTAGCCTTGCCTACCACAAAGGTGTTGCGGTCGCCATTGGTGTCTGTGTGCGACAGGTCCAGACGTCCGGGGTCCACGGCTCCCAGCTCGCCCAAACACTCGCCACAGAGGAGCCTGGCCTCTGGTGATGAATCCTGGCAGCCCTTCAGCAGCACCGCCACCAGGTTGGAGATGACCGGCTCCACCGACTCGCTTGCACAAACCTGTCGCAGCAGCCAATCCTGAAAGCCATAACACATAAAAAATTACTGTAAGTGTATATTTTTGGAGTTGTTACTCCTATTGTGGAAAGGGTTACATGTAACGACATGGTGGCCATGTGGAGGTGTGTGTGTGTGTGTGTGTGTGTGTTTACCTGGTTGCTGTGCATCATGTCTCTGAGGCTGGTCAGTGCATGGACCCTAACATCAACATTTTCGTGTTGAACGGCCCTCATAGAGAGCTGCAGAGCTGCAGCGAGGTCACTGCTACTGGCTGTGAGCTGAGGAAAAACGGACATTGCTGCCATCATCATCATCATCATCATCATCATCATCATCATCATTGCAATTTAATGAGATGAGAACTGGATCTCTTCATCTTTAGCATGTCATAACCATTAGTTCAAGTGTCGTCATCTTATTTAACATCACTATTGTCAACCAATAGCCACGTTACTATCTTTCATTCTCAATTTACTCTTCATCATCACTGAGACTATTTTTCTGTCCACACCAACCTTCTTGTAGTTTTGCAGAACAGTGTGGATGTCTTTCAGCTCAGGGTGGTCAGGTAGAAAGTAAATTTCGTGGAGGTAGTCATTAACTTCTTCCCTAGAGGAGATCAATTGTGTTATATCAGTGTTGGGTAAGTTGAGAGAAGTTTGACATTGAGATTAAAAAGTTGTTTTATTCTGAAATTCAGGTAAGCAGAAAAGACAGTTTAGTTTTGCATCTTTCTATACTGATCAAATTTGGCAATTTTTAAGTTTATCTAAATGCATCTTACCTGTTGTCCAGTATGAGGAAGTGGATGACTGCAGCAGTTTCTTTGGGCAGGAGAGGGATGAGAGGGAGGAGTGCAACAATCACATGACTCAGCAGAGGGCCGAGGTGAATGGGCTCCACGCTCCTCACAAAACACTCCCACGTCCTGTCCACACAGGAAGCGGAAATTAAAATAAAAGAATTAAACTGTTAATGACCATGAGATGTGTGTGTCTACACTGACTGGCAGCAAAGCAGAGGGAAGTCCTCTCGGTATCGGAGACCGGTGCGGAGCGTTGTCATCATCTTCACTCTGACAGAGCTGATGTGTTTGGAGCCCATCAGTCGCATTAGAGCCATCACGCTGGTCAATGCCTGCAGAGGACACAAGCACACACCTTTCCTGTCACTTTTTATGCCATTTGACTTTGTTATGGGCTTCAGGGAACAATTTTATACCAGTTCAGATATCAAAACCACCCCTCTGAACAGTGACTGGGAGCATAAATGTTGAACATCCAAGCCTAATGGTAAAGCGCAGTGTCACCCACCAGCTTTTTGCGGTCCTTCTCCCCAGCACTGGAGCTGAGTAGCTGCATGTTGAAGAAGGCAAGAATTCCCAGCAGCTTTGGCTGCAGGTAGTCCGCCTGGGATACGGAAAGCCAAGGAAGACAAGCATTGAAAACTGAGCGATCAAGTTGGGTGAGGATCAAAACAAAATGTGTCTTATTATTCGGTAATGATTTCATGATTCCTAGTTGCTGGAACTTGGAAAAAATGAAATAAAAAAAAATTTAACAACTAAATAGTGATTTTTTTTTTTTAAATAAGTGAGTAATCTATTTATTAGCCTATTTTGTNAACTAAATAGTGATTTTTTTTTTTTAAATAAGTGAGTAATCTATTTATTAGCCTATTTTGTTTTTAACAGTTCAATTGATCATCTCATCTAAACAATGTGAAATTTAATACAATTGTCCTTCACAGGTTCCCAGAGTTAAAAGGGTGTCTTTAACATGTCTGATTAACTCTCAGAACACAAAAAGGTAATCAGTTTGCAATGATATGAAATGGAGAAAAGCAGCAAATTTTTACAGCAACCATCTATATACTAACCATATACAAGAACACAGAGTACTGACCCAACAAACAGTAAAGGTGACACATGAGCACTAAGATGACGACTTTAGCTCAAAGTTAATATCTCTTTAGGATGTAACTCTGTTAATGTTGATGCTGTCTGGCCTGCATTGACAGCATCACTTATGAGAGGAAAATACTTTGGATAAAAGCTGTCAAATGACTCCTTTCACCACAGATGAAGCTGTACTTATACGTACCATAAGCTCTGGGGTGGTGATGTCCCGGGGACCCCTGTATGGGTCATCATTGGATGCAAAGGACGCCAGGATTGCCAAGCCATTGAACACCTAAACCGCATAAAACACACATCTCGATATAAACTATTTTTAATGAATCTACCATTGACATTTGTTCAGTTAATAAGCATGAACAATGGATCGTGTGTGTTGTGTGTATGTGTGTGCAGACCTGTTGGTAGTGCTCTCCCAGGCGTAGCAGAAGCTCATTGTGAAGACCCTGGAAGTCCTGCCTCAGCAGAGAGCCCAGTTCAATCTCTGTCTCACTCTGCAAGGGATGGTTACAAATACAAATCTAAGTCTGCTCATTATTACTGAGGCAGAGCAGCCATTGTAGGACCACCGTTTCGTTTATCACCCTTGACATGAAAACACCCAAATACAATTATCCATCCTAAAAGCAGCTATAAAAGCACACAGCTTTGCTCACATCCAAAGCTGAAAATACACATTTTCATCCTGTGAAAATCATGCAAGGGTTGTAGGGTAAAAGAACTTCTCAATGGCAGGTGAAGTAATAATACCTGTAGGTAGTGGAAAGCCCGCTCCAGCTCCTCCTTGGTGCACGAACAGACCAGATGGCTGAAGATGTACTTGAAGTTGTTGATCAGAATCTCTCTCCTGTTTGCCTTCAGCTCAATGGCCAGAGTACGGATGAGGGCGGAGCCGGTGGGGCTCGCTTTGGCTGCCAGGTAGGGGAGGAGCACCTGGAGGGTCCGCTAGATACAGAACCATGCATGAAAACACACGTGCTTACATGGAGATATATATAATATAGAATAGATACAGCATGTTTGTCTCTATGTACCAGATGCATTGTATATAGAATTTTGTTTGTATGTGCGTGTGTGATTAAGGTGATCGTGCATACAGTGAGAAAGCGGTGCAGGTCAGAGAAGTCAAAAGCATGTGCGATCTGAGCCAGGATATCCAGGGCCAGCTCTCTCTGATTGGCTGACTCGCTGCTCTGGTCTGGCGTGCTCCGCAGGGCCGAAGCATGACGCGAATGCAGTGATTCCACCAGGAACTAAATGCAGAGAGGAAGAAAGAAACAGAGTCAGTGTTTTCTGGTGTCCAGATTGTATGTTTTTGTACTAATAAAAACAAACTTGTACATTTAAATTTTGTAAGACTTGCACGTCCAGAACCTCTGGCTGGACAGCAGGTAGATGCTGCTGCTTTGAATTAAAAGTGAGGTCATACCTGGCAAATAGGGTTCTTGTACTGACTGAAGAGAGTCTGCAGCTTAAGGCCTTTGGCGGTGGCCAGGGCTCTGATCTGAGTGTAGGCGGATACAGACACTGTGGACGACTTGGACAGCAGACAGTGAAGCAGCCGTAGAAGGGAGAACGACACCAAACTACCCTGAGATGCTCTGACAGAGAAACAGAGAGAGAGATGTGTTGATGTATGACAAATGCAACAAAGCCATGCAAGACATGAATTACATACAGGGTTACATACAACATATACATAACATTTTTTTTACCTGCCAATCTCTCCTGTGGTGAGGATGAGAGTGTCGCGCAGGTCGTCATCTCTGCTGAGCTTAGCATTGTTGAATGCTTCCTTAAGATGAGCAACCAGGAGCTGAGACAGTGAAGGGGAACACACACACACGTCATCTAAACATTATCAACCATCACCTTAATGACAGAATTTTTCACGTTTCACTCAGGAATCCACAGAGGACATTTTATTGGTTTTATTCTTTTTTTCTCTCCACCAAAATTGCTCACCTCACTCAGAGGCCCCTGGTCAGAGTTTGTGTTTGGCTCTGTGATCAGGAAGCGAACTGATTGGCTGAAACATACTCTGACCACCGGATCTGGATCTTCTATTAGACCAATTAGAGCACAGAGAACTACCTGGCTGTCGCTGTCTCCACCAACCAGATTCACGTGTTGGCAGAGGTGAGGAAGGGCTTCAAGGAAAGCTAAGAGAGAAAGTAAACAGATGTACCCTGATTTGTTTTTAAGAGCACATCATGCAAAAAGAAACACCCAAAATACCTTGTTTAACACTACTTGGAGCCTGTTGTCTAAGAAGTGGCAGGAAGGGTTTGACAACAGACGCTCCGAGGGGTGCTGCTGCTTTCTCAGCATGCTCCGTAGCAAGAGTAAGGCGAAGACAGAGGATCTCAGGAAGACGAGTGCACTCTGTGTAGCTGTCAGTGATCTGAGAGAGCTGTGATAAGATGCAGGTCAGCTGACCAACGATCCTCCCGAGCTCCTTCTTCACCTGCTCCGGACTGTCCTCCAGCCTGGGCCTGTGGACATCCAATGTAGACCATAGACACTGTTAAAACTTGTGTGTAAATTTGCAAAATAAACAAAATGGAATAATAAAAGACTACCAATAAAAGCAGGGAAAACAAGGAACAAACAAATTCAAATTCAAACATAATTAATCATGATTGCCAGAGAATAAATCCTTATTTTTTTTGTTGACCACTTGAAATCTAATGAGAACACTGGAGCTCCAAAGGGGATTAAATTTTCATTTTAATCACCCAGTTTTTTTCCTGTAATGCTATTCTTGGGACTAAGTTTGAATATTTTGCCCCAATATCAGGAAGTCTCAAAGAATAGCAAAATCGCCAGAATGTTGTTTGTTCCATTTAAAGGACCATACCTGTGCTTTTGCATGTTTGAGCCCAATAAATACTACCTACATACCCATTACATAATTTTCTAAACCATAAAACTGTATTTTAGTTTTCGTGTTATTTTGTCACATCCTTATGTCTTTCAAAATTAAAAGTTCAGGTGTTAGACCCACCTTAGAATTCAATGTTCCCCACTAGCAGAACTTCAGACTTTAAGTCTTATTCACTCAATCATTATTTTCTTTTTTAACCTGAACACACTGAACAATATCCTTTTCAGTGCTGTGTGTGTGTGTGTCTTGAATCTGAATTTCCTGTCCAAATGTAACCACAGCTGAGCTTTTACGTACAGTAAAGTAGTGCTGATGAGGTTGTGGTGTGTGTTTCCCAGGCGGTGCAGTAGGAGAGGAAAGGCCCTGACTGCCGCTGCGCTCACCACCTCATCTTGACTCTGCAGTGCCTTGGAAAACACACACACCCGCCATGGCTCACACACACCCTGACATAGAAGAGCCAGCAGTAACACACAGTCTGCCTGGAGCTCAGGTGCTAGAAATAAATAACACAAGTTTGATGTCAGATATTAATTTGTTCAACATCAAAATTCTTTCTGACTTGTGATGTAGCAACAATACTCACAGTAGCAGAAGCTCAGTCTCTGAGCCAAAGCAGGAAGTGAGGAAGGGAATCCTGAGCTCTTATAGGCTGAGACAGACTTGTATTCACACACCCAGGGAAGAGACAGCAGAGTGCACACACGCCGCGACAGCCCGTCCTCAGCCTTGCTGCTCACTGTCCACACAAACACACACAGACAGGCCTATTTAACATGCATTAGATCTATAAAGACAGGTTTTAAGTTGTATGTATACACTACGTGATTGCAATTCACATGACAGATACATACGACAGATTTATTTTTTTTTTTAATCTTGTCATATTCATTTATGTAATATGTGTCTGTGCTTGTATGTATATGCAGACATGTCCATCTTTGTGAAGCACTTTGGTGCAAGCACTTTTTTGCTTTTAAAGTGCTATATAAATGAAATAAACTTGAAACTTGAGATACATGAGGCAAAAACAAAAACTTGTATTGACTATCTCTTGCTAAATTCAGAAGATATATGAGATCACGCTTAAAGCAACTCCAATACAGCACAAAAGAAAACTCCAGAGTTAACACCAAAAGTAAAACACTTTCTTTTTTGTTTTTGTTATAGCAAAAAAACTCCCCCAAAACAGAAAAAGCATCACAGCAATTTGCACGAGATATTTTTTTTTGTGAGTATATGTATCCTTACAGGTCAGGTAGAGGATGGAATCCAGGATTCTCACAGTTTTCTGGACTGCTGACTGAAAGTAGTTCTGGTTTGCGACAGGTTTAGAGCTTCCTTCTAATACTGTTTGACAACTTTTCAGAGCCCTTCCCAGAGTCTCAGCCGATACCCAGAGGAGAGGAGCCCGACTGTGACTCCTTTTAACCCGAAGTTAAAAGGAGCCACAGAGAAAGAGATGGAAAGACGATGAGTAACAGAATTACAATAAACAACTCTTCTATGTGGTCAGTGTCACAAATTGCAGTGTCAAAAAAGTGCTATATGTTTGTGGAATACCTGGTGGGAGAGGAGCAGAGGGCTGCCAGGTGGAGAAAGAGGGTCAGACCCTGCAGCGCGGAGAGAGTCTCTGTACTTTCAGGTTCTTTTGGATCGGAGTTCAAAAAGGTCAGCAACTCCTCCAGCCGACTGTGCACCACCGACCAAACTTCACTCCGCACACGCATGTCCACATCACTAAACACACAGACATCTTAACACCAATAAGTTACTCCTAGGCAGATCCCTATGACTGACCCCAGGGCTACCTATTTAACAGTCTTCAGTATCTATCAACTTACGCTTGTAATGTTTTGGCTGCCTTGCTGACTGAATTGGTGGCAGGAATGCAGGGTCTCTTAGCAACTGTCTCTCCATCTCCTAACTCCTGTACCACCGTAGCAGCCTCTGCCTTCAGTGCAGCCTTGAGAAACCCTTCAGCACACTGCAAAACACAAGCATCACAGACCTTGAAGCTGTGTAATGGTGCGGCAGAGAAATTATCTGCAAATGGTGGAAAGACACATCCTCAGTTACAGAAAGACAGAGACATGAAGGACAATACCTCAGCCTGGTTCTCTGTTCCAGCAGTGCGTGCCAGGCTTCTGCAGACCTCCGTGACTCGCTGCTTCCTTAGCAATGCAGCGCTCTCGTAAGCCGGAGCAACGGATAACAAGAAGCTGAAGAGCAGGCAGAGTGATTCAGTGACTTCTGACCCCAGCTTAACATCTGACCTTCCCAGACTACAAACACACTCAAACAAATGTGATAGGTAGATGGGATCAAAATGTGTGTGAGTTATGCTGGCTGAGTGAAACACACAGGAAGTCAGGTTTAGCAGCTCTCCTTCATAGGTCTGTTGCTTATCAGCATATGTTTCAGAGTGTGTTTCTAGCAGGTGAAGGTAAGCCACGAAGAACTCGGGGCCTTGCATCTCAGGAAATCCTCCCAGCTCCACCATTCTCCTCAGCATCACCATGGAGCTCTTCCTCAGCCTGGTGTTGCCATTGGCCAGGATGGAGCAAGCTGTTTCCCAGGCCACGCTCACATGACGACAAGAGAGCACGCCCCTCAGGCTGTCCGTTATGACTCCCAGCATCACAGCAGCCAATGACTCCAAGGCAGCAGGTGAAGACAATAAGACAGGAGATGGAGTGAGGTAGGTGGAGGCACCCTCAGGGGAGATGCAGAAACTTTTGAGAGTTACAGGCCATTGGCTCGGTGTGTGAATGCCGAAAGAGTGTCCCTGTCCTCCCAGTGTGGCAATATGGGTGTAGAGAATGTTACTGAGGTCCTGGGCCAAATAAATGAGCTCCTCGGTGAGGCAGCTGAAAATGAATGGAGCTCTGACTCTCAGTGTGTGCAGTAACGAGCACAGCACAGCGGAGATCTGCCCATGAATGACGTTACAGTCTGGAGCTGCCACCACACGGAGCAACCGCAAGGCAACCCACTTACTGAAGTCTGAGGGAGATATGAGAACATATCAGAAGTTAAGAAGGAAACATAAAATGACCACAAAAAAAGACAAAATCTATTCAACATCATTGAAAAATTTAGTTTTTTTCCCCAAGGAGCAGCTCTTACCTGTGCAGCTCTTTATGGTGTCTGGGTACTCAGCAGGCTCACAGGCAGGGTTGGCAAACATCAAAGAGGAGGATTTGATTATATGCTGAACAAAATCCAGCAGCATCACACAGGCTGGCTCAGAACTGGACTTCTTGCTCAGCCCCAGAGCAACTGGGAGAACACAGACATCAGTTAGCATCTTTATTACCAAAAATTTTTTAACAGATACATCTTACAGACTCATGCTGTGCAAAGATGCATGGTTCAAACACTCACAGAATGCAATAGGAACCCAATGATTACAATGGGTATACGCATACTTAAACTACAAAATGACCAAAAATGAGGTGAATACAACCCTTAAAGACCTTAAAAAATCTGAATTTTATAGCTTTTGTGGCTTTATCAAATCTGGTATTTTCTATTCATTATACTGTAATTTTTTTCTTTTTTTAAATTTTGTCTATATTTCTGACTCACCAACATCCACATCAGTCAAGATCCTATCAATGAACTGACACAGGATCTGTCGGGGTTTTTGCACCGCTTGCCCGTACTCAGCTGCACCAGCACTGCAAAAACACTAATTTAACGACATTTCGGTAGACATTGTAGTAGAAAAGTTTCAACGAAGTTAAATAAGTAATAGAATGTAAAAATTAGGCAATTTTTTTTTAGCATTTTCGTTCATAATCCGAGTCTTTCAAAGTGTGTTTAACAGCTTAGTTTAGCTAACTGTAGCTACTCACCTAGCTAGCTCCTGAAGAGCCGGTATCATCGCTGACATTTCCAGTCCCTCCATTATTACAGCTTGTCGCTTTTTAAAAAACTTCACCAAAATAACATATAAGAGTTTTGTAAGGTAACTTTAACCGGTTTGCTGTGACATGAGCTGTCATGTCTTTCATAAACTTTCGCTCCAAAATGACGTTGTTGTTTTGATATGGCAAGCACAGAGGGTCAATACAGCTGGGTAACTGCAAATTGCTCCCCCTAGCGACAATTTTCTGGAGTGCTAGCGAGTTTTTTGCAGGTTTGTACTTCAGGTTCTCTTCTTACTCTAACTGGTCATGCGTATAAAGGCCGTTTAGTTCCAGTGAAGAGAAATCTAATGCTACTTTCGAATCTATACTACAGCATATAATGATATTATAGACAGCAATCCAATGCCTTTTGAGATATAATGAGTAACAGCCAGCTGTCTTTTGTACTCACTATATCAAACATAGAAACTAGTCTTTAGATGGCTTTTATGTACATGCAGTGTGGACTAAAGCAGGTTAAAGTTGTATTCTAAATGGTGAATGAAAAAAACTTGAATGTGAGTGACAACAAAAGCACCGTAGATTCTTTTTAATAATTAAATAGCAATGCACAACATTTACAGACATGAAGTACTGCAGAAAGGAAAGGTGTGTGTGCAATATTTGGTTTCCTCATTTTTATTTTTGCTCATGTAACAAAAGTATTTTCTTTCTATTGAATATGATCGCAGAAGAACAGTTAATATAGCCTTTAAATCAGATAACAGATGTAGAAAATGTCTCCATGGATGATAACTGATAGCTGTGGGTACATTTATTGCTTTCATGAAATGAATATCAGAGAATTTTTTTTTCTACATAGATAAGATAAATGTTGTGGCTGAAAAAATTCTATCTCAGAAACAGGAATTGCAAACACAAGATGTAAGATAGTGTGTAGAAAAAAAAGAGAACAGATTGTTGATGGCTAGTCCAAGTCTGGTTCAGCGGTTTGCTTTTTTCAAACCGTGGCCCATCAGACAGGCGAACATGGTCAGCACCATCTTGGGATTGACTTCCACCAGGTCATCAGGAAGTGCATAGACTCGAGCTCCAATCTTCCGAGCCACTGAGACTGCATACCTGTGAGAGGGCAGGAAGAGAGAGGTGNAGCTCCAATCTTCCGAGCCACTGAGACTGCATACCTGTGAGAGGGCAGGAAGAGAGAGGTGTCAAGATGTGATGATAGGTAGATGCCGACGTAGATGTAAATGACGGACTGATAAAGAAGTAGGAACTATAACAAAACTAGATTTTGTGTTTTTTTGATCAGGTCACTGAAATCACTTGATGTTAAATTAAATACGACTAAATGTGATTATCAGTTGTGTTTCTTACTTGGCGTTATTGAGTTTATCAGCATCACTCAGCATTCCTCTGTCTCCTCTTTTCACCATCTCCCACTTGACAGCACCAGGAGCGATGGCATCTATCAGGTCAATCACCGGTAGGCTGGTGCTGATCAGCTTGTCCTGCAGAAGACAGAGAAAGGGGTCAAATACACCAGCAACTAGACACAAATAAAAACTACACACTTTCACACGCACCTTGAAGCTGCTGATCTGTGTGTCCTTGCGCTTGTTGTTCAGAGTGGAGTTGACCCAATTGAGGATAATCTGATCTCCAACCCTCTCTCCATCGCCAAGATCTGACAACACCAGTACTGTGTATCTGCCACACAAATTTGAGACAACGAGCAAAAAGAAGGTAAGTGAAACTGTATGAGCCTTTTTACGCACAATTTGCAATTTTGACCCACTCAGTGACCTGATCCATGCACATACCTCCTCATCAGTTGCCAGACCAGTGCCAGAGTGTGCATGGGGCTTCCCTCATTCAAGTTTTCTCCTCCAATGCCAACCAGAGAGAAGTGAGCCTCAGTCCTTCCCAGCTCCACAGCATAGTTACAGTTCTCCAGCTAAAATATGCAGGAAAATAATGGTACATTTCCAAACCAAAATGGGGTTTTTTTTTAGCCTCTTCAGCTGTCCTATTTACTTATGTATGTATCGATGTGTACCTTCTTCATATTAGCCCCCAGGACAGGATAAGGCGGCTTGTTAACTTTCTTCCAGTTCACAGGTACATTAACTTTCTCATAAAGCTGCAGAATCACCAAACCATCACACAGGTCCCTGTAGAAAACAAACACAGCAATCAGAACACAAACAATATAATCCCCACACACTGTAAAGCATCTTCTCCCCTCAAGAGCCATATTGCTGATAGAACTGATTACAACAATGGCATATGTAATCCACAATAAATGGGTTAACTGTGGTGCAGTGGAGGGAATATGCAAGTATAGACAGTAAACGGCATTGAATATATTTACCAACACCTTAAATTTCCCCTTAATAGCCATCAAATTTATAACCTGAGTGAAATATCTAAATTCAATATTTTACCTTTTGAGGCTGATTAGGAAAATCTGTGATAATAATTAGATAAGAAGTAGAAATAATGCTCTTTGTGTCTTCATTAACAACCTTCAGGTCTTATACACAGTAAAACCCTGGGAGGATTTTACTGTGTAAATGTTAGGCAGACATTCCCTTTCCTAATAAAGTCCAGAAGAACACGTTGATGACGTACCAGTAAAGGTGGTTGACGTTTGGAGAGACGTCCAGAGAGTTGATCCAGTTTCGAAATGTTTTCTCCTCTTTGGATTCGCTTTGTAAAACACCTGCAAAAACAGGAAACGGCCAATGCAAAGTTTGACTGATCAAAGCTGTCAACCAAATGTCAGAGTTCTTGTGATGTAATTATATAATAGATACAAACTAATACACTGTAAAGCATGACATTCTTTCTATGTCATGTTATCTCAAATAGCTCTTCCCATATACTTTACAAACAGTAAATATACATTGATTTATGGCTATCATAAACTGTCACACCCTGACACATCCGCAGTAGTTTGTATAAGATAGCAGCTCCAGTTTATTTCCTTTATATTCCCACTATGGTGCATATTCTGGTACTTAGCAGCATTCTGTAACTAAAGTTTGGGTTTGGTATAATGGAGAAACACTGAAACAGGCTCAAGACCGTGTGACTGAAATCCTTAGTTCATCGACAAGTGTGTGCGTCTCACCCTCCGCGATCTCAGATTCCATGAAGTTTCCGTTGGTTTGTCTCCTCTGCACGGTGGGGTATGNCACCCTCCGCGATCTCAGATTCCATGAAGTTTCCGTTGGTTTGTCTCCTCTGCACGGTGGGGTATGTGTTGTACAAATTGGCGACGAAAGCCATGTTGAGTTTGCTGTTTCCAGATGTGACGTCGTGAGGAGAAACAAACTGTCTGCAGTCTAGCCGGGCCGCCTGACGCAGCATCAGCTCAGCCCTCTGATCCCAATTAGGCTCCTTCACATACAAATAAAACAGAGTCATTTTGGAATTCGATAAGAAGGTCAGTAGGAAGTTTATGAATTATTTTCTTATTTGTCAACTCATTTATCTTCTCATAAATATGAGTGAGAAACTGATAATAGACTCACATTGAGGCCACTCATGTCAATTTTGATGCTCATATTGTAGTCGTGCTCTCCTTTGGGAGCAATCTGGTCCAGCAGGTAGAAATAGGCCCTGGAGTCCTATAATGTTACAGGACAGGGAGGGGTTACACAGGAGGGTTATACAGATGGATGACTGTGTGTGTGTGTGTGTGTGTGTGTTTGTTTCTATTCTGCAGTGCACCTTGATGTCATCGCTGAAGTTCCTGATGGTCTGGGTTCCTGCGTTGCATAGGTGATAGTTGACCCATCGCAGCAGCATCTCCTCAGGGGAGACAGACAGCAAATGATCCAACGATTCTCCCTCTTCCAGAAGACTAATCAGACCTGGACACACACACACACACACACACACACATACATACACACACAATTACCATTAATTCACCCTAACCTAGTCCACCCTATCTAACCTTTGACCTGCCCTAGTACTTCTTGCCTACTGTCCTGCCTGCCATCAGCCTAAACCTGTCTCACTACTGTGACAGTGTGAGGGTTTTGCTTTATGTTCTACCTCCCCTTAAACTCCTGAAAGTGTCTCTAAAATTAAATGTGAACAAAAATGAAAGATTCATGTATTAGGTATATGATGGGTGTGCAGGACCTTTAAAGTAAAAAAGAAAAAGATTTGTCTCACATATATTTCCCCATCTATATTCACAGTTTTATTCATGTTTTAACTGAGTCACTAAAGCATTCAATGTAAAATTATTATTTTTATAACTTGGACCTCAAAACTTTCATTTAACGGCACATGATATATATATATTTTTTTTTTTTTGGAAAATGAATTGCATTTCATTAGATTTATACTGTAACTCTGGAGCTGTGAAGTGAAAATGTGTGTGTGTGTGTGTGTCTGTGCATGCTCTGACCTTCGTTCCTCCTGATTTCTATGTCAGCAAAGAGACCAACTTTAATAATCTGCCAGAACAATCCCAGGACCAGATGAGGTTTTCCAGCCATCAGATCATGAGCATCAATGCTCACCACTGTACAGCCGATAGCCGAGGCCGAGTTCAGGGCCAAAACCAGATTCTCCTGCAAACACAGATAAATCATCAGCACCGACATGATAGCATATCCATTATTACTTTACAGTTTGGTCTGATCCTCCTAACAGTAACTAATGTATCAGGAATAAAGTACAGTTGAAGAAGTTAGCTAAATTAATTATTTAAGTTCTACAAAGCGGAAACGACAATAGTAACATTACAGGCATAAAACAGATCCACAAAATGCAGACGTTGCAAGAAAAAGTTAATATATAACAGGCTCTTTATTTCAGTTCAACATTATTGCACAAACAATCTTTTCTTTTAAGAATGTACAATGATAGTTATTATCTTGTAATAAAACATTGTTTATAGTGTTGGAAAACAGAAAGTATTTATGTCAATAACTGCTCAACTGCACAAAAAATAAGTTAATAAATGAATAACAGAGTTTTTTAAAGGACCACACCGATGGTTTTGCATGTTTGAGCCCAATATATATACAACCCCATACACATTGGTTGCAGGTCATTCTAAATCAACTTGTCAAGACTTGAGACTTGTGTATTTCAAAAGGAGTTGTGGTACATGAGAAGTTGTTAGTATTTGGAGTTCATATAAGTCAGCATACATTTAGCACATATGAAAAGCAAAATGAAAGTTCTACTCACAGTCATTTTGAAGGTGGTAAGTTTCTTCGTGTTGATGACTCTTTCATCAATAGTATCAGGCTGAGACAGGTTGATCATTTTACTGGAAAGAGAACACAGCGATTGAGTGAAACAAGTGAGTATTTATGGTCATTTCATCTTTATTAGCAAAGAATTATGGAAATCAAGAAACTTGCACAGTGTGTATAATTAAGGGAAAAGATATGAAAGACACCATCAGTAAAAGTAAAATGGACACTTGTAGAGGATGAGTCAACAGAAGACTCATTTCAGTTGTTAAGTGAGTGACAACGCCACATTCAAGTTGTGCATCATACGCAGGTGATTAACAAACATATCAAAGACATTATATGAATATGATTATTTGTGTGTGTGTGTGAATTACCACAATAGGATGCCATCGCGGACAGAAGCGAAGAGGCTGTCATTGGCAGGGTTCATAGGCAGCAGATGTTTGCAATCTGGGTCTTTTGCCAAGGCTTTGTTGATCCAGTTGACAAATGCCACCTTCTCCTCATCTACACACATGCACAGATGCACACGTGCAAACACACACACACACATGCACACATATTAGACTATGAGTTTGAAACCCTAGGTTATGCTGAGTCCAACATATGCAAACTGAAACTTTTCTCATACCGGAGTAGGAGTGCTGCGTTCCCTCACTGGAGCTTCCTGACGTTCCTCCAAAGGAGCGAATCCCATCTCTCCTTGTGATGGTTTTCCTGAACGTCTCACTGTACTCCTTACTCTTCAGCTCCTGGTAGATCTGCACACAGATGTGATGTGAGTCTGTGTGTTTGAGTGCAGCCATGTGTATTTTGTACAGATGTTTCATGTTCATCCTTGGGTGAGAGTGCAAAGCAAACACATTACAGCATCAGCTTACAGACACAAATTCCTCAAAGCTGATCTTCTCGTCCTTGTTGGTGTCTCCGGCGATGAAGGTCTCCATGATCTCTCGCACCTTGTACCCCGGCAGAGAGAAACTTGCCTCTCTGAATAGTTCCTGAAGCTCAAAGTCACTCACATAGCCACTGTTATCAATATCTGAACACAAATACACACACATGTTCATCTGCTTCAAAGGTATGAAGAATGTTCTGAAGCTGATGACTAACATATTTCTATTTCAAAATTAGTGTCCAGATGATAAAAGTCAGGTTATTTTAGAGTATAAAAATGTGTATTTATGTCATACAGTCATGGGTAATATTATCAGTAATCATGGCTATCAGTATCATCATTTAATTACACATTTAAGATGATAAGCTGATAAAATCTGGAAACCTATCAGCAGTATATGTGGAAAAAAAATAAGTCACACACACAAAGTACACACACTTAACAACCTGAGCAATAAAAATCACTTACTCAATAGTCACACTTTATGGTTGGCTGTCAAGCTAACTTTGGTCAGAATACCTGCAAATACCATAGTAAGTGTGTGTTTGTGTGCATGTGTGTTGGGGGTGAAACTGACCAATTTTATTAAATGCCTCTCTAAGATCCTCCAGGTCTTCCCGAGAAATTTGTGTGACGTGATTTTCCATAGTAGCCTCTGTTCTGTGCACCTAAAACAGACACACACACACGCACACACGCGCACACACACACACACACACACACACACACACACACACACACATCTCATTAAACTGGACCCTGATTTTGCAAGAATTAGCAATGTGTCATCTGAAAAAAAGGAGTGGATTTCTATTTAATGCTGCAAAGAGTTCAATTTATAAATCATCCAACCTCAACAAAAGCCAGCAGAATTTCACATGAGAAGAATAGGATAAAAGTATAAAATAATAAGGAAGTGTCAGGTTGTATACTGAAGTTGAGTGGCTTTGTGACTTTGTTCTCACGGCACATCAGAGACGTTTCTCAGCCCTGGAACAGGTGCAAACCTCAAACTAAGATCAAACTGTAAACACATGTAAACCTGAAAGATGACACCCCATGTAAACCCCATGAAGCCCCGAGGTCCCAGCATTTTCCAATAAATAATCCTTTGGGTACTTTAAGGCGAGTTGAAAGTAAAGAAATAATGTGAGTGAGACAGGAAATACAAATTGCATAGAGTCTACCTTCATAAAAGTTAGTCCTGTCCAGGGTTCTAAGCCTCTGTGTGCAGATCCCTCTATGGGTCTGGTCTTCAGAGGTCTGTGAGGCCTTGAGGTGGGGCAGCAAGGGCAGGCTGGATCCCACAGAGGCTGCAGCACTGTTATCTCTCCTAGGAGGAGCCACTCAGGAGAGGCACAGAGTGGACCTTTGGCCTGCCTGGACCCTGGGACAGGCGTAGTCTGACAGTTAACATTTAACACCTTATCTGTGTCATCATCTTTTTGTAGGTTAAGGTTATTTATGTGAGTACACAACACACAGGAATCATAGCAACAATCATAATAAAAATAATAAAAGACAGTCATTTTTAACAGTTTAATGTCTAGCATATTGTGGTATACAAGCCAGATTGCTTGTTCTAAGAGGCCAGAATGTGAAAAATAATGGCTCTAAGTAGGAATGTAACGGCACCAGAACCTTCTTTAATTGAGTCATGTTGGCCTAAATGGCTGTAAAGAACCATTTTGTCATCGTTAAGACGGTAAAGAAGCTATATTGCTCCTCAATTCTGTATGAATATACCTTCCAACACACTTTCACAGCAATTTTTTTCAGTTCACATCCTAGCTGAATCCAGTGATTCAGCAGCTGGAATATCAAAATCCACCTCCAATCATATGTACGTATCAACACAGGACCATACCAGTGGTTTTGCATGTGTGAACCTAACAAATACTACCTGGACACATATTACATTATGGTCCTTTAATAGAATGCATAGCAAATGACACCTGATGTGGCTTCACTCTTATAGCAATTTCAGGTTTGAGCTCTCTTTTGCCAGTAAGTTTTTAAAGCTGCACCTCTATTTCATTCACAAATAGGATGCTTGGGCCCATTTTGCCCTGAGTTGAACCTACAGACAAACACTTCTTCTTCATTTCTGTGCAAATCCTGCCTGCTTTGCTTGGGATTAGCAAAGTCCAGTTTATATTACTGTAGCCTTGTGTAAAGTAATGAAATGTTTTTAATCTGTGACACATATTTATGTAATGTCACGTATTTTAACAGGACTGTGGTAACAATTTTCATTTCTATTAAACATGTTTAAAACATGAGCCTGTGTTTACCTGCACAGCTTGCCTCACTGCCACACAATGCCCTGTAACCTGAGGCATGGAGCCAACTGCATCACTTAGATTAAACTGCTCCAATTCACAACTGTGCAGTTTTACCACAACGCTAACTCTTTATTGCTTTACAACAATAAGATCTGAAGCTAATCAAATTATCCTCAGTTTCTTTCGTTTTTTCTTAAATCTGCAGAAGACTGCTCCCAATGCTAGTCCTATTTTAGTGCCATTTGACCTGAATATTAGAGTTTACCAGAGGATGTACCTGTGAGAATAGTCAAATTGTAATATAAGGAAAGGACAGGAATAAGGAGCTTACATTCAGTCCCAGGCAGGCAGGCTGAAGAGCTTAGAGACCAGAGCAGGACTGAGGCATCAGAAGGGCCAGTCCAAAGCAGAAAAGCAGCTTGTTGAGAACTGGTTTTAGGACCTTTTCTTTCCTACTCGCCTTTTCCCACCCACTTCTTCATGCTTTTCATTTCTATTAACCCCTTTCCCTCTTGACTTACCCCTTTCTCTTGTTCGCGTCCCCACCTCGTCTCTTTTCTCACCCTCTGCCACTCCTCAGAAAAATACACAGACCCATAATGATCCTAAACCAAGACAAAGGTGGACTGCACAAGATGACTGCTACGTGGCTCGAACATACCACTTTCATACATGTTTACCACAAATTCATCTCCAATTTTTGTCTCTGAATCCACACAGCCCAAAGACTCCATCTTTCCATCTCCGTTCACTTCCTCCTTGGACACCTGATCAGCCCGGTTTCACTCCATGGCCCTGATGTGCTCTCCGGTTACTCCGTTCTCAGGTAAGTGCTCCACCTCTAAGAATTGATATACCAGCCAGGGTTTTGGTTTGGACCCTGGATCAGGATTAGTTGTTGGTGTAAAAGTGCAACAGCCATAACAGCCACCCAAAGATTTTCTCATAAGCCTTCTACATTATTCACCACTTCCTTAGAGTTGTGCAGCGCAAACAACACACTCAAACACACGCAAACATGTTTGCCCAAAAATAGGCCATCAATCAGCAATATGTTGTCCTGCCATTGCATGGATGACAAAAAGAGGCTGTGTATTTAGCAGTATTTTGGTGTTTGACAGTTTGGTCAAGACAGAGCATATTGATGGAGAGTTTAGGAGTGTGTTATGGTGCACGAATGGTTTGAAAAGTTTGAGAGCTACAGTAGTGAGAACTGTCAAACCAGTAGATGGTGAATTATTAAATAAAATATAGATTTTCAGTGAAAATCACTTTAAAGGCATCAGACTGGGTGAAGGTAGTAGGAAGTATCCATCTTAATCATTTTAATCTGCTTTATGTAAACTGCTGAGTGCCTTTTGCACCTTTTGCCTGGGATGTTGCAAATGTCTGTGTTCAATAATACCTCTGCCCCCATCACCTCCTGCAGCTGTGATGTGAAGATGTGGCCACCAAGGGGAGTGCTGGGCCAAGATTACACCTGAGGCTGCTGAAGCTGAGGGGATCTTCCTGGTTCCCTGGATTTTTTAGAAAGTAGTCAAATGTGTAGTGAGGGTCATCCAGTTTCTGTGTTACTGCATCTGGCATATTATCATACACAACTGAAGCAGAGGACACATCATACATGAGCCTCTAATAATAACTGAACGTAAGGGAACGTAAGGGTCTTAGAAGCAAAGTTTTAGTCAGTTTTCTTATTTGTGCATGTTTCTAATGCATTATAATTGTTATTTCTTGGTCTTGGTGCATTTTTTTTTCATTTTCCTTTATTGTTATACTAGTAGCGTAGCGCTGTCATTAAAGCAATGTAGAGAGAGAGAGAGAGAGAGAGAGAGAGCACACAAGGGGGCGTGACTGCTGCTGCTGGTCACATGACCCGGAAAATGTGGGGCTTAATTCCTGTGTTGGACTGTTACCAGTTGTTCAGCCTCTGCCCTTCGCAGTGCAAACCATCCATCTGGCATCCCTCGACCCCCAGACTCCGGGAGGACTCTCCTCAGCGCATCATGTCAGGTAATACACCGGGGAGCCGCAGATGGCCAAAAACGCTACATTGACACCGGAATGGCGTCTCCGGACCGGACCGGGGCTGCACCAACTGTCCTGGTCCGCCAAGATATTGCGGATTTATTGAAGGTTTATTGGACATGGCGGCCGTAAAACGCGTTATTCTTCAGATATTTAGAAAAAATATATGGAGTGTTTAACCCGTAAGTATTGATTTTTGTTTTTTGGGTTTTTTTTGAGGAGGTAATTGTGTATTTTAATTGATGCCAGACAGTTACTACTGCGGATCGAACCAACTTAAAGATCGCGAGATTTAAAACATGATTTCCGGTTTACATTCAATGTAAAAGCGTAGAAACCATAAAAAAAAAAAAAAAAAAAAACCCAAAAAAAAAACACGTTTATTCGTTCTTTCATATAGCATATGAATAGCATAGTAGTGTAAAAGAACTATTGCTATAATTAAGTAGGAATCTTTTGGAAAACAATTTGAAGCAAACAACTTGGTATCCTTTGGGAACTTGTGAAAAGCATTTGTCACTATATTTTTAATCATTTTGCAGGTGTGATTATCATAAGATAGACTAATTAATAACCATTAGTTGTATAAACGCCATATTTATTTCATGTGTTGGTCAAATTTTATCCCAGGCTGCAACAAATGCAAAAGAAGTAATACAAGCATTTTTGATATTGATGTCTAACCAGACATTTAGACTGTGATGGTGCAGATTTAGGCTGCAAGCATCATTTACAGAGAAATTATATTTAATCCGGTATGAAATAACTATATGGAACTTACATACAGTGTATTGCCCTTAAACATCAATCCAGTACTTTACTACTATAAATGTTGTCGCATTAGAGACATGCACCTTTTATTTTTAAGGAGGGCATTGTGTAACTTTCTGCGTCACTTCGTGTATGTTTCTTGACTGATGTAATGTTTCCTCAGTGCGGACGTGCGCCAGTGTGTGGCCTTGAAGTATTTTTTTTCTTCAAATACTAGAAAATACCAGTGGTGTCACACTACTTATGTAGTAAAGATTTTATAGCATTACCAACATCAAAAACCACCCACATTAAAATCATGGGTCTTTCAAGTATTAGTACATATGCAGCTTAGATCTAGACAATTTAAATGCAATTTAATATATTTGCAAGTGCATTTATTCATGAATTCATATATTAAAATCTATATCCTCACCCCAGGATACATTACAGCAAGAACACTTGTATTTTGAAACATTTATCTGACACAGAGGTGTACTCAGTATGGGCCCATGTGGTCACAGGTATTGTGTAAGAAGAAAACATGGTGGCAGAAACACGACAGGCCTTACATACGTGATGCTGTTTGATAGTCATGTGAATCAGATCCTAGCAACCTTAACAACACTTCCTCTTCGATCAGGTTCCCACAGGCCTCATAATTAACATGCATTCAGCCTGATGAATACTATCTGCTGGCTCTGTGCCTACTCCCCCCCCTNCTCCCCCCCTCCTCCCCTCCCCCATAGGGACTCATCAGACAAGCATTTGTACCAAACTTTACCCAGTAGGCCTGCAGCTCATCCCTGCCAACAGCTAACATTCTCATGTTCCCGGAAGGTTCCCATGTAGTTTATAAAAGTATTTGTTATGTAGAAAGAGTACCTTTAGAGTGTGCACACTATATATAAAGATGGCAGAAATATTTTTTACCCATTACCCTTTTTTTAAATTAATCTGTGTGATTTTTATCATCAGTTTACTTTCACAATATAAGCTGACGTAGAAAGCTAAAACAGCCATGAATCCATGGCATGTGAAGTATGTGTTCTTTAACAATAGCAAATAGAAATATATATTTACATAACTTGGGTTCATTTACTTATCTGCATCACAGCAGGATTTAATAGCTCAGCCAATACTTTACCACTCACACAGCAGCGATGACAGTCTAAACACGATTGCATGTGAGAGGGGGAAACACCAGGCATTCTATTCAAAAGTGCCAAGTCATAACAGTGATGCAGCTAATCACATGGCAGACAATTATGTGTGTGTCTCTGCGTGCAGATCAAGCTTTTGTGACACTGGCTACAAATGACAACTATGCCAAGGGAGCGATGGTTCTCGGCCAATCGTTACGCAACCACAACACAACCAAGAAGCTTGTGATACTTGTGGGGCTGCATGTTACAGAACCATGCAGGTAATCATTTTTCTGTTGTTTGGTTAAAACCTCTCTCTCTCTCGTGCAAACATCCACAAGATCAACAGTAGATTCTGGATGTGCGCTAAAATATATCACGGTGTGTTGTAGAGATGCGTTGCACTCCATCTATGATGAAGTGTGTGTGGTGGACATCCTGGACTCGGGCGACACAGCTCATCTGGCCCTGATGAAGCGTCCGGACCTGGGAGTCACATTCACCAAACTGCACTGCTGGACTCTCACACACTACAACAAGTGTGTGTTCATGGACGCAGACACACTGGTGAGGAAACTCAGACAACAAGCAGAAATATGACACATGACAAGCTCCATTAATAAAACCCGATGAACCTGAGAAGTGTGTTTATCTTATTCAGGTGCTG
Organism: Lucifuga dentata; assembly: GCA_014773175.1. NCBI lineage: Eukaryota > Metazoa > Chordata > Actinopteri > Ophidiiformes > Bythitidae > Lucifuga > Lucifuga dentata. Next base: position 65,375 of record VXCM01002092.1, read on the forward strand.
TCAAACATAGATGAGCTCTTTGAGAGGGAGGAGTTATCCGCAGCACCTGATCCTGGTTGGCCAGATTGTTTCAACTCCGGTGTATTCATCTTCAGACCGTCCAACGAGACGCATGAGGAGTTGCTGACATTCTGCGCAGAAAATGGCAGCTTTGACGGTAAGACAAAATTTTTCCTCTTTTTTTCTGTTCTTTATTTTCATCTCTTTGACAAATTGAACAAAAATAGTATAAGATGAATTGTATGATCCTTATACTGCTAACACACATGGGCAGAGTTTGTTTATGTGTGTGTGACATCACTCACAGGTTCCGAAGAGACTTTTTGAAGCTTTGAGGTTTAATTTATTTCTCATTAGAAGCTTCTCAGTCACTTAAAGCCCGAATCAAACAAATTTGGGTGAAGCTGTAGATAACATTATCTCTCTCACACACACACAGCTTTATTAAAAGTCTTTTTTGGTGTTTATACCTGAAAAGATTTTAAATGGGTCTGTGTTTTTTGCACCAAACTGTGCAAAGCTCTTAGCAGTCTCTCCTTCTGTTTGAAACTACAACTACAACTACAGTTGTAATTTTGTGTGTGTGCATGTGCATATCTGCAGGTGGAGACCAGGGGATTCTCAACAGTTTTTTTAACACCTGGGCAACAGAGGATATTTCCAAACACCTTCCCTTCATCTACAACCTCAGCAGTATTGCTCTTTACTCCTACCTGCCAGCTTTCAAACAGTGAGTATATATACACACACACACACACACACGAACCACATGATCATCCTGGGTTTCTGACACGTCCATGTTTAGCCTGGCTTATTGCCCTGATTCACTGTAGCTTACCCTGTCAGATTTAAACCCTCTTGTTGGTGTGTTCAAGTACGCTCCGATATCTGAGATTTATATTAGTTACAAGACAGAAACATTTTTTAATGCAAGCCCACATTTATCCTTTTCAAAAATGTCACAGCACTTCACTCGCTGTGCAATGTTGGAGAGTCCTTGAATGCACCAGTAAGCACTTTTCACAACAGCAGATAACATATCATAACATATCACGACAGCAGATAACAAGAAGAGTGACATGAAATGTTCATTGCAAGGATTGCCAAACTCTAGTAAATTTCAATTTACGTTTCGTACAACAGGGAAATGAATGGGAAACAATGGCTGCCTGGAAGTTAGGGAATGACTCTAAAAACACAAGATACACAAGATCCACAAAGCAAACCTTTTTTCCCCCAACTTCTTAAAATCTCAGTGTGTTGCTGGCTGTATTTTCAAAGGTACGGCCAGGATGCCAAGGTGGTGCACTTCCTGGGCAAGGTGAAGCCATGGAACTACACCTATGATGCTCAGAAAAGGGAGGTCAAAGGTCACTCCCAGTCCCCTGACCTGTGCCAGCTGCACCCTGACTACCTGCTCATGTGGTGGGAGCTCTATATGAAATCAGTGCTGCCTTTACTACAAAAGGCCTACAGGGACGCTCCATTCAACAGTGGCTTCATAGAGGAGACCGTGCATGTAAGTCCGGGGATTAGGTTGGGAAGCGAGCGTGTCTGTGAGAAAGAATGGTTGGAGGAATGCTTCTAGGTGTGGTTGGGTTGGTTGTGTATGTGTGTAATTGTCTATTTGTTGTATCATGTTGTCTAATAATTCTGGCCAGACTTCATGTTGAAATCCTGAATTACTAGATAAACAACTGTAAACTCACCCTTTTGTGCTGCACAATTAAAACCAGCAAGGTGTGTAAATTACCAATAAAGCGACATGTACTGCCTCACATTTCCCAGGAAAGCTTTCATGGTTATTCCTTGCTACCCAACTGCTCGCAAAACTCATGCTTGTTGCCACTGGTTTCATCATCAGAACACTGACAAAAACACACACTTGCCAAACCTATATGAGCAGCTTCATTGTGCAGCTTCTCAGCCTTTCAGAGAAGCTGAAAGGCTTCCCTGCTGCTGTCAGGGTGAGAGCAAAGTTTAGCTAATGCACAACATGTGGCAGTAAACCAGCCAAACACACAGATTTGTGATTTTTGCCAGAAGCTTCTCACACCCTTTGTTAGATAATCACTGCTCAACCTAAAGTTTTGATTATTTTAAGTTGTATGCTACATCAAACCTTAACTACTGTGTTAAAATGTGCTCTCTGCTCACTGCAGCCACTGCATTTTGGTATTGGAGTATTGTGTATACATCCACTGGTTTCTATTCTTTTGATGGGAAAATTTCTCAACTCTTATCTGCTGCAACAAGTGTGTTGTGAAATATTGGCTGTTGCACTTTGACTCTTCTGGTGAAATGCATGCATGAACTCTGCTGCAATGTTAAGACAAACAAATTCCTCTGAGAGGAAATTCCAGCTGAATGATCTGGTAAAACAACTATTCCATATAAAGTCTTACTCTGCTTTTCATCCAGTCACTCTCTGTCATGCAGGATAAGCCTCACGAGGATGTGAAAGAGCAGCCGGCTCCTTCTGCTCCCCCTCCCCCAAAGCTTTCGTCTGAGGAGAGAAAGCAGCGCTGGGAAGCAGGCCAGATAGACTACATGGGTGACGACTCCTTTATCCACATCGAACGCAAACTCAACTCCTTCTTAAAGTAGCGGCCAGCCGATGAAGAGGGAGTGGGACAGACAGAAAGAGCACCAGCTGAAAGTCACAGATGGCCTTTGTGGGTGGGCATTAACCACCGCTCGACCAATCAGAGCAGCTTGATGAGCAGGATGACTGAATGCCTCTGTGCAACTTCGAGCCTCACTCTTTGCATCCTATCGGAGCATGTGTGTGTGTGTGTGTGTGAATGAGAGAGCATGAGTGTGATAGTGTCCATGCTGTATTGCCATTCATTTCTCTGTGAGGTGTTATTTTCCATCTGAGGCAGATGGATTTGTCATATATATATTCATGATCTGGGGTCATCCTTGCCGTGGAAATCTTCAGTGACAACAGCGAGCCTGTCTGAAGATTTACCGACCAACGGAAACTGAGAAAATGACGATAGGCTGAAAGAAATCAATGAGTTATCAGTTGTTTCCACAGTTTCTATTTTTAGTTCCTCTCCTGCAGTGTTTTTTTTTGTTTGTTTTTTTTTTTCCTGGTTCACTCCCCTCCTGCAGATCACAATCCGTTATTGTCGGTAATGACAGCAAACATCACTGTAATCAGCCAGCATTTACCTCAACAAAGATACTTCCTGTCTGTACTGCTGATATGCTCACCAGCTTCCTGTGACTCCTCTGTAATGTCTGGTATTATCTTAGAAATATTGTGTTGCATTTGCATGGTACTGAGTTACACTGTAGGTCAGGAATTCCGTATTTCAACACACATCGAGTACTGTCTTCTTTTGTAATGATAATCAGTCCTGTGTGGGTAAACATGAACTGTCAACTGTATTCACGGCCTGCATGTAGATTTGTTTGCACTTGTCTGTGATACTCACAAAAGCGTATTTTCATGCGTTTCATCACTTCCTGTTTGTAGTGCTACAAGCTGCCTTCAAGCTGTTCAGTTTATAAAACTCACTTGCTGTAACTGCTGCTACTAGCACAACAAATATAACCTGGTTGAGTCTTTCATTTCCTGTTGCTAAAGCCTCATTGTGTTCCCTAACCCAATAATGATCCACAGCTCCTAAATAATAATAATATGCACCTTATTCCAATGAACTCCTAGAAGATTCTGGCAAGGTTGAGGATTAGGAATATGCCATATTATAATTGTGTCAGTGCATGAGTGTGTAAGTGGAATATGCTGTAGTGCTGTCAGTTAATAAAAGATGTATTTTGTTACAGAGCCATTAACCACTGCTGAAGCTCTAATAAAGAACTGGTGAAAATCACCTTTTAACCACTCATCCGGTCCTGGGCCTTATTTTCATTATAATCTACTTAAAAGTACACTATTATGTAGAACAGGTAAAAGTTTTTCATTCATGTGTATGAAATCTGTTTTTAAGTCAGAAGAGCAGTCTTTTTTTGATCAAAACATTTGGTTTAAAAAAATCAGAGCATTTATATCTTGAGTATTTTTTTAAAGAACTACTTTGAAGAATTTTTTCACTGACACTTAACAGTGACGGTGCTTCAACAGATGATGTTTGTCTCTAGTGCTCACCCTGCGATCCCACTGCATAGTGAAGCTTCAATATTTTTAAAATTAAATCCTAAATCGGACAAACCAGTTCAAAGCATCAAAACTGAACAAAAACAAATGCTCGCCAAATTTGTGTTTCTTCAGAACTTGTTAGTATTGACAGAAAACTTAAAATTTGAAACATTACTGACAGACCATAAAAGAAAATAAAACAATGACATCAATTCTATGAATCATTAAAGGACCATACCAGCAATACCGGTACATGCTTGAGCCCAATGTACATGTTACTTTACTGACAACCAATGTCCAAAACATAAAATTGTATTTAGTTTTTCTGGTATTTTTTTCAAATGCCCTAATCTTTCAAAAACTAATAATCAGCTGACACACCCACCTTAAAATTCAATGCTTTTCCTGCTAACACGAAGGCATGGTCATTTTAATTTCTTGGTAAAAGCCGTCTTCTACTGGGACTATATTTCCTGGCAGAGACATACATCGTCTTCCATGCAACTCCATGTTGGACTGGTTAAATAAAGCAAACAAGCTTTCTATTGGTTTTTTTTTTTTTTTTTNAAAAAAAAAAAAAAAAAAATAGAAAGCTTGTTTGCTATGATGTATTACTTATCTCAAGTATGTTTCAAGACTCTTCAAGTTGATTATAATAGCAGTCTGGAAGGAAGGGGAAAAAAATAAATACATTTACCACTAAAGTAATATATTTTGGGAAATGGTTGTCAGTAATGTGTATGTGGATTATATTACTATATAATATATATATATATGTTGGGCTCAAACATGCACGATCGCCGGTATGATCCTTTAAGCTGCTTTCACATGATAAGCAGTGAGCTGTGTATTGGGAGATGAGCAGTGACTCCCGACCTCGCAGCACCCACCTTGAGCAAAGTGCACCGCTTAAATTTTCCATGTTGCTGCTGCTTTCAAAGTTCAACCAAATTCTTGGCCTGTCCACTGCTGACCTTTCAAATGTGCAACAGCTGAGAGGTTAGTTGTATGTGATGCAAGCAGAAGCGACACAACAAAGGAGAAGCTCATAACCTACGTAGATTAATTTCCCGAATTGTACAACGCAATTTTCAAATCGTTACCATGATCTGGGAAGAAAGGCAATTGCCTTGTGTGATGTCAGCAGTCTCATAGGGCTACGAGGATTGTAAATTGGCAAAAAAAATTTACAGTTGTAGTGGATGTGACAACCCTGGGCGCGTTTTGATGATGTGTGTTGCAACATTGGCACTTTGTTACATGTGTTCATCAAGGCGCAGTGCATCAGGGGTGTATAGATGGATTTCTGTAGCACAGCTATCATGTGAAAGCAGCCTTAATGGATTCAATTTGTCCACCTGCCTGAAGTCTACAGCTCCATCAGGGCTTTGATGTCATCAATGCGAGACGTCTTCTTGTCTGTGCTTGAGGAGCCAAATGCTTTCTCCACCAAGTCCTGCTTCTTCTTCTGGATCTTGACCATGTTCTCCTCCACTGAATCCTTGACAATGAACTAGACCAACAGAAATTAAACACAAAATTAACAACAGTCATGCAAAACATTTTACATTCAATAGTTTTTCTTCTGTGTCTTTGTACGATGGATAAGGAGCTTTAAGATCACTTTATTCACAATAAAGAGAGATTTTTCTTAATGATAACAAACAAACACAATCACACATCACTGCAGGGCAAACAGATACTGAGTTTTAGTTTTCTGACCTTGGTGACGACAACTTTCCTGTTCTGGCCCAGGCGGTGGCAGCGGTCAATACATTGCTCCTCAGTAGCTGGGTTCCACGCCTTAGTAAACAAGCAAACACACAAACACACACTTAAGTGCACATTTAGAAACCATAAAGTCAGAGAAAAAAGTCTGTAGTAATATAAAGTCACAATCCTGTTTGTAAAGTCAGACAAACCCTTTTGTTGCTTGTTTTTTTTGTGTAAATGCTTCCAGTTCCTGGTTACTATCTGTACTTACAGGGTCCATGAGGAAGACATGAGAGGCGGCAGTCAAGTTAAGCCCCACCCCTCCAGCTTTGAGTGACAGAAGCATGATGGCAGGGCTGTTGGGCTCAGAGCTCTGGAACTCCTGGACGATCTGAGCTCTCCTCTTCTGGCTCATGGTGCCATCGAAACGCACAAAAGTGAATCCCTGCTCCCTGGTGGAGGAAAGGAGGATACTAACATACTAAGAGGGAAGTCACTGAAAATTTTATAAAGGAATAGACAGAATAGAATATACTTTATTGTCCCCATGGGGAAATTTGTTCTGGACTCCAAGTTGCCACACAAGCATCCACGACACATATCACAACACAATCCATNATTTGTTCTGGACTCCAAGTTGCCACACAAGCATCCACGACACATATCACAACACAATCCATTAATGACACATAACATATTTCACAGCTGACACCATCATCAAATCTACACATTAAAATCTAAACATACTGTACAGACCCCGCGACCTCAACAAGTGACCTCAAAGTAGACTGCTATTGAGAACTGTGACTGATACAGGCACAAATGAGTTCTTAAACCTTAGTATAGAAATATAGAAATATACTTAGAAGTATAGAAATTACCCAAGCAAGAGCTACTAGAGCAGTGCTGAGAAATGTGTTAACGTTAAGATAGAGCTAAGTTATTTCATTATCTTTTTTTCACTAGTAGACCTGAAGTTTCAAGTTCTCATGCCACAAATTCAACTAAAAATCACAGGAAAGCCATCTTTATTTATTCTAATATCTAATATGCATCCACCATCAGCACGTGTTTTACCTGAGTGGTGTCTCAAGCATGGTAAGGAAACGAGTGAACTGAGAGACTACCAAACACTTTATGCTGCTGTCTTCAAATCTCAGCCTGCGCAGGTTTCCTAACAGTGCCTCCACCTGTGGAGACCAAAACAAAAAGCACACTGCTGAGGTTGAACCTCAGCACACTGTCATGTGGCATTAAGACGTAGTAGTGAAAACTTTCTGAGCAATATACTAAGACGGAAGTCACTGAAAATTTTTCTGAGCTGTGCTCAGCTGCCATGCAGCTGAGTACAGCTCAATAAATCAGGAGTCATTAATATCAGTAGATCTAAGATGTTTGAACCCAGTAAATACACCCCGCATACATGTTACACTACTGCCAACCATTTTCCAAACTATACTACTGGAGCGGTAAATTTTAGAATTGATTTTCTTACCTTCCAGACTACCATTGGTTTCAATTCATTCTAGTATACTAGAAAAATCAACATGTAGAGAGTTGAAACGGGCCTGAGCTAAGTAATCCATTGCAGCAAACATGATGTCTATTAAACTTTTTGTCAAAGTCACTTTATTTATGCGAACCAACGTGGAGCTACACAGAACAAAATGTATGTCTCCGCCAGGGAATGTAGTCCCAGAAGAGAAATTAAAACGACCATGCCTTCTACAGTATTTGCAGGCGAAAACATGGAATTTGAAGGTGGGTGCATCACCTTAACACTTGATTTTGAAAGATTAGGGGATCTGGAAAAAATAACACAAACACTAAACTAAACATTTTATATTTTGGAAAAAAGATTGGCTGGAATGTAATGTGTATGTGGGTAGTGTTTACTGGGCTTAAACATGGTATAGTCCTTCATGATAAAAGACTTTGTCAGCACCAAGGCACCTTTCTAAACTAATTAACTAACCATCCTGTCTACAGTAAAGCAGTCTCCTACAGTTTTGAAAAATCTGGGGTTCAACAGTGCTTTGAAAATTATTTGTCACAACTTCAGAATGCACATTTTACCTTTGAACTTGTCCTCCATTTCTCAGAGTTTGCTTTGTTTTCTTCCTCCATTTCCTCCTGTGGAAACTCCACCAGCTCGGACGTCTTAATCTCACTTCGACAGAGAGGACAGCATGCCTTCTCCTATGTATGTATAGCACATGTGCACAAATCCACAAAAAATAAAAAAATCTAGCAAAAATCGAGCCATTAAATATTGAGAGGTAAGAGTACCAAAGAGTTGACTTTTGACCTGTTAAGTTACGATTTAAAAAAAACAGTTTTCTTTTTGAAGGCAGCACATGTACCTGCTGAGTGCTGATGACTTGGGCGATGCAGGGCCGGCAGTAGACGTGGGCGCAGTGTGTAATGACGGGCAGACGGATCGAGTCCAGACACACTGAGCACTCCTCATCAGAGCCGCTGGCCAGCACCAGCCGCAGNAGACGGATCGAGTCCAGACACACTGAGCACTCCTCATCAGAGCCGCTGGCCAGCACCAGCCGCAGCTTCTCTATCAGATGCTCACGAAGGTCTGCAGGCGTGGCTGTAGCACCTTCATGAGACAATTAAGACAGATGGAAGGCAAAACTGTGCACTAAGGCAGAGAAAAATGGAAAAAAAATAGCCAAGGAATGATAGGAAAACTTTAGGTGGCCTCTAATTATACACAGAAGGCAGCATTTGTTAAAAAAAAAAAACAAAAAAAAAAAACATGGTAACTACACAGCATCAAGCTAAATAGTTGAACTTAATTATTAAAGCTTTCCTTATGTTAATCAGCACATCGTTGTCCATTACTGACATGTTGTTGCTGGAAGGTGAATCTCAGGTAAAAGCCAATGAAGATCGTTGCATTAATGAGCTGCTTCACACTTTAGGACCACACTTTATACCACTTGCCCTGGTGTTAAAGTGAAATTGTTAAATCCGCAAAGGAAACATTAATTCTCTGCTTCAGAGCTCTGAATTTTTTAATTTTATTTTTTAATTTACCAAGCAGACCTTAATTTTTGGTGGTGTATTTTATAAATAGTTTCCCTGGCATGTAAATAAGGAAATACCTTGCCAATGCCTCTTTCAAGGCAAATGTTAAAAGATGCCGGTAACACTAATGAGGGAACCTGGTTGCGTGACAATATTTGCCCTTATCGACACATAAGTCTGGCACTGTGTTACATGAATCCCACCCAGTGTGTTGAAAACTAACATTTTTCTAACGGTGTATTATAGATTGTACCTAAGTCTGACGACATCTTTGCCAGCAGATCAGGATGACAGCAGTGCTGCCGGAGTCTCATCAGGATGGCCAGCACGTCAGCATAGTTCCTCAGCACCGTGCCTTCAGCTACGTATCTACACACACACACACGAACACACACAGACTTCAGTAAATAATGCTCTTATTCTGGTTTTAAGACAATACAATACTTATTCTGGTTTTAAGACAATACAGAAATAAGCAAGAATAGTACAGACATCACTAGCACCTGAAAAACCTAAAAACTATTTACAAATTGATCACAAAACACAAAGTTGATGGCTTGTGATCCAGGTGCTGCAACTAAAAGTCACAGGTTTGATCACCCACCTGCTGACGATGTTTCTTCCCTCCCTACGTGCCAGCTCATACTCTTCTCTCTCCATCTGGTTCAGCTCGACCTGCTCCACACACACCGTCTTCTCGGGAAGAGACACCAGAGGGCGGCCGTTAACTTCACTGCTCTTGGTCCGCCGCAAGGTGATGCACTTCACCAGGGTCTGAAGGTTCCTGCATGCATTATCAAGAGTCTGACTTTACCAACATCCCACGTCTAAATATGGAAAGAAAAAACTCAGGAATATTAACTCAGAATGACTATCACTGTCATGCCCTATTTTACAGGAAACAGCACCCTCTGCAGTATAATTGCTGTATTGCAGCAGTGTAATAGAAGGTTTTGGTGTCTGCTCACTGTATGCCCTTCCTGTCTCCTTGTGTAACAGGTCTCTGGATCACTCTGTTCCACCACTCCCTCACATCGAAGGGCTTCAAACGCAGGAAGGCCAGTAGCATCCACAGGTCCTTCATACTGTTTTGGATAGGGGTACCTAGAAGGTACACACACAGACAGACATACACATTATAAACATTTGATGAGATATAACTACCTTAATAGTAACTATAGATACAGTATATGTTTATTTTTGTGGGTATATAGATGCAGAACTGATTTGCACTGTAAAATAGTACAGACACATTGGATAATACTGTATAAAATAATACAAAATAAGAAATGTGGGTGAGTTTACCTGACAGAATCCAGCGCCGCTGAGCTCTGAGTTCGAGTACTGCCTTACTCATCTGTGCATTGGGATTCCTGATGACATGTCCTTCGTCCAGCACAACCCTCAGCCAACTAATCCTATGGAGGGGACTCTTATTCTGAAAGGGAGTTACAGACATTAAATTGTTCTTAAAAATGTATCAGAGTTTGTTTTGTTTTTTTTAAGAAAAAATAACCGTAAAAGGAAGACATGAGGGAGCCTGAAATACAAACAAAATTAATTTCAGTGTCTCAAATCAATGCATGAACCTTATATACATTAACATATATGTGCATTTTGTTCCTACTCACCCCAAAGTCAGCAGACAGGACATTGTATGTGGTGATCACTACATCCTGGGAGGACAGAAATGTCTTGCTTCTGTTGCGTTGTGAGCCGTAGTACAGATACATGTTTAAGTTCACATCTGCGCGCACATGCTGCTCAAACTGGTCCTACAGACAGACACACAGGATTCAAACACGGCATCATTTCAGGGATGTATCACACCTGCCATATCAGTAAAGGGCCTTCATTTTCAAAGTCTAACAAAATGACCAACATTACCTGATTTCGGCATCATTTTTTTTTTTTTAGTTTTCACTAGCATTCACTTTATGCCCCTACTTTTTAACAAAATAAATTATAAACAATGGAGTATTATTTGTACATTGAGGTGAATGACAAAATTGTTCCTACCAGCCAGTTGCTGAGCACGGAGAGTGGGCAGATGATGAGAGTCGTTCTAGCTGATAAGTCCTCTGCACTTTCAGCGATTAAAAACTCCTCACCTGCACACAAACATCAGATTTCACCAGTATTATTTCACAGTCCAATGTTTTTCCAATAAATCTCACTGACAATGAAAGAAAGAAATATAATATACCATGTCAAAATATATGCTTACTCAAGGTAGGAGTTGCCTTCTTGGCAATTTTCTTCTTCTTTAAGCCTGCATCTACTGAGCCGCTCAGTGCCGCAGCAAAGTCAAGATCCTCCTGTAGTACTGGAACCTCTGTATCACAGGCATACAGATTTCAATAGGTTATATCAAATAGATATAATTAATTCATATAATTTAAATTTTAAAAAATAGTGAGGTATACCACCCCAATTCACAAATGGCTTTCATCAATGTTAAAAAAACTGATTGTTCAGGCATGCTTTGCTCAAAAATAGTTGTAGACAGGAATTTCAATGGAATTTTGCCAAGGGAAGCTGCATGAAGAGGTGGCAGAACTTAGAAGCTTTTGTGCTTTTGTGCGGGGAAAAAGTTTCTTTTTTGCTGTTGTTGAAGTGATGCTTCTTGATGCCTTCGTCAGCAGCACACAGATATTGGTTGAAAACATCCATGTTGTAGCACACAGACATGAACTTAGTGTACTGCACCTTTACTCAGCTTTCGTTTGGCTTTTGACTTTCCGGCACCTAGAAAGAGAGAAGTTTGGTAAAAATGTTTATAAGTTATGACTTCCATGGAGGGAGACAGAAACAAACTGCATAACACACATTTGTAACTGACAAGATAACACTGAAATCAGTATCAATTCTTACTTTTTCCCCCCGATCCATCTGCATTCTCCACTTTTTCCATTTTATCAACACATATCGCCCCTGCCTTGTTCTGCAGTACATCTGGAGAATCAACACAGACCACCTCTGCCTGGTGACTGAACCGCATAGAAACATGTTATCAGATTACATTAGACGAACATTTATCACTTCCTGTGAAGAAGTCAGGTCATTAGCATAGAATACAAAGAGTGTAGAGACACAGCTGCACACGTTGCTAATATAAGGTTTTAGTCTAATGTCAGCATTATAATAATTATAAACACACTTACAAGTCTGAGCATCGAGAACCAGTTGCTGTATCACTCGCGCCTGCTTGACCATCACCACAACTGCTTGCTGAAACCAAACACACACATCATCACACCTGCTAGTGCTCTTTTTCTGCTCACACACACTCAACACCAAACTGAACATCAGGCAGGTAAACAATTTGAAAATAACAAACCTATCAAACTGATTAAAATGCGTGGTTACCTTTGAGTTTGGAGGTCTGAGCGTAAGCAGAGGCTTTGGCTGGTGAAAACTGCTTATCCTGCACAAACATGCACACAAAAACCACTTAGTGCATCACATCACTACACTTCATTTTTTTACAAGGCAGACCACAAGCCACTCAGACTGCATCCATCAACTTTCTGAAATTACCTATTCATACAATGCACACAATCACACACTCCTTGGCGGCCACACTTACACACTTCTCCACCGGCAGAGCCTTTCCTTTGTGGAAGTTGGTGAGGATCAGAGCGATGGTCGTCAGTGTTTTCCCCTGAAACAAAAACAGTAGTTTGATGTGCTGTACGTCTGCTTCAATGACAACAAAGTTAAGCATAATCTTGTAGTTAATGTAGGAAAATAGCAGCCCTGACAGGAGCCATTCTCTCTTCCTTCTTTTCACAGGTGAAAACATCATGTCTTGTCATGTTAAAAGGAGCATACTGGTGATTTTGCATGATCGAGCCAAATAATACCTGCATACACGCTATGATACTGACAACCATTTTCCAAACCATAAAACAGTATTTTACATTTTGTGTTATTTTGCCAAATCCCCTAATCTTTCAAAATCAAATGTTCAGGTTCACCCACCTTAAAGCCACCACCAATTTTGCATGTTTGAATATATTCAATTTTCATACACGTCTGGTTACTGACAATCATTTCCCAAACCATATGACTGGAATGTGAGTTAAACATTTTTTTTCCTACCTTCCAGACCGCCATTGGTTTCAGTTCATTCTGGTACCCTATTAAAATCAACTTAGTGATACCTGAAAAGTTCTTGTGTATGAAAATTGAATATTATCAAATATACAAGGCTCAAACATGTAAAATGGGTGGTATGGTCCTTTAAAATTCAAAGTTTTGCCTGCTAACACTTATACATGGTTGTGAAGGCATTCCTCTCCTGGGAGTTTATTCCCCGGCAGAGACATAAATTTTATTCCATGATGCCCCAAGTTGGAGCAGTTAAATTGAGTTAGTTACACATAAAAAAAAAAAAAATTCAACACTTGTTCACTGTGATGGATCACTTACCTCAAACACCTTTCTAAAATTTATTGCTGCTCCAGTAACATGTCTTGGAATATGATTGGCAATAGTATAAACATGTAAAATCACCAGTATGCTCTTTTATCATTTTCTTCCAACAGTTTTAGTCAACATTCTTTCCAATTAAATACATATAAGACCAAATAACACATTTTGAGTCAGCATTTTGTACATGTGTTTGTACATGTGCAAAGTCAAATATGTTTAATATACTGTATGCATGGTACTCACCAGTCCCATGTCATCTGCAAGTATTCCCCCACGCACCCGCTCAGGGATTTCTTTGGCAGAGAAACATGTGAGGCTGTTGTAATACAGTTCCCCTCTCTTCTCCCAGAATGGTGGAAGAGCGGCTTTGTTTTCTCGAGCGCACATCCAGGACAGCGCCTGCCTCTGGTGGAGCAGGAGAGGAGTTCCCACCGACTGCAGAGAAAGAAACGCGCAAAGCGAGACGCTGCTCTAAAAACACATATTTCTCAAAGCAGTAGACAGAAACAGGTCAGACACACACACACACACACACACACCTCAGCAGCGTCTTTCTCCCCATCTTTACTCTCCATCAAGTCTTCAAAAAGGTTGTCAAATGCATTCTTCAGCTGAAAGACCATAAGAATGAGAGGACACATTATGGTAATACACGCTAACAAAGTAGACATCGAAAATACAAATGTTAGCTGAGGGTTCATATATGTCTGTTTCCTAATAATTACAACACAAATGTATATTCAATCAAATTAATTTTCAATGCAAACAGTACACAATTCATTATACTATATTAACGAATGACTGCACCTCCTGTGAAACAATATTGAGTTGCCAATACTTTCGGAAACTGGATGAGGAATATTTTGGAAGAATTCCATTAATAAATTGCTAACACTTGTGGTTGCCTGATATTTTCAGCTGCTTCAGTTTATTTAATATTACCAGCTGCATTCAATATCAATTTACATGTAATTTTTAAAAAAAATATATTTGCTTATACGTCTTTTGAATAAAGAGTCTGACCCGAAGGCAAAGGAAGAGCATGAGTCTATGACTTATCCTGGAGAGATGCAAACAGATCTTTCTAAGAATTACTTTTAAATATTAGATAAAAGCAAGACCATACCATAGCATGACTCAATGGGTAAGCTAGCATACAACTTTGCTTTTTTGTACTTTTTTTTTTTATCTAACTGTACTAAATGAATAACATTATAAGTAGTTTACCTCCTCTGCAGTTAGTGGGATGGTCAAACCTTTTTTATACTGCAGTGAATGGCCACCTTGACTGTTGTATGCTGTTGTACCTGCACCTGAAATTAAACACGTGCAGATACATACACAACAACAACAAAAAAAAAAGGAAATTAATGGGAATGACTGAAAACTCATTTTTAATGAGCCAATTTATGCTATATGGACAGACATAATGTATTTTTTGAGAGGTAAACCATGAGAAAACATGTCACACTGGAAGAGTGTTTGTGATTGTAATTGTGTGTGTGTGTGTATACCTGTCAGTCTGCTTGCGCTTGTGTTCAATTTATATCCATGACGTGACATAAATTCTATAACAGCATTTTTGTTCTCTTCTTTCCCCCAGAAGGACAACATCACTGGCATGGTGTACATGTTCTTTGTTCCTGAGTACACCACGCTGACACGGCACAGAGATGAACAAAGACACAGACACACACACAGTTGGTTCTTTATCCCAACATAATCACAAGTCTTCTTAACACCAACTAAATAAGGAAAAAGGACCAAAAATAATAGAAGAAATTGAGCAGTATAATAAATGCACTTAATACAATCAATCTCTAAATCAGAACATTTAGGTTTTCATCAACATCCACTCTTCATTGAAAAGCCACTGTCATCTCAATATATTGGCAAACTAATAACAGTCCACTCACCCCTCAACTTTAGCCAAATTGTTGTCCATGATGTGGGCCATTGCTGCAGCCAACTGCCGCTTGATGTGTCCCACCTGATTGCCATAGATGTTGGCGACCTTCACTGCGTTTCGGTCGTATAGATTCTGGGGTTCCCTCACTAAGCCCACCATTTCCCCTTGGTTCACCTGTCAAAAAGTAAAACAAGGAAGCATATGCTGATGATCTTTTTTTAAAAGTTGTGACATTTTATGTCACATTCAATGTACAGCACAACCACGCTAATCTACAACTGGTGGATGGGAAGCTAACTGAATGTCTATGTTTAGTTGAGTGTCAGTCTTTACGTCCTGCATGCGCTGTGTGTTATGTCTGTTTTGTCTACTTTGTCAGATCAGTTACACCTAACGGGAGACTCCAATGATTTCACACATTAAATTCAGTTTATTGTTATAGCATTATTTAGAACAGTAAAAGAGCTGTATAACAGCTTTTGTGCTGTAGAGGGAGATAGGCAAAGTCAGGGAAACTGACCCTTTTGGCATTATTTTGTTGGTGCTAAGCCAGACTATAAATTTGAAAAACTAAAGCCACTTCTCAACTGGAGAGGATTGAATTTGCTAAAATTATATAAGAGTGGCTCTAGTTTTCAAAGACTACTGGTGTTCAGCGCCAGTCTAACCTGCAGTCTTCAGAAACAAAGTAACTCTATGCATGTCATAAAGGTCAGTTTCCCTTTACAGCAAAAAATCCTTTGCACACATTTTTCATAGTAATCCCTATGACCAATAATCTGAATTTGATGTGTTAAAATCAGTGTAGTAATCCTTCAGAGAATGAAGGTGATGCTATTGATCCTCACCACTCCTGTATAATATCTCAGGCCAACCACAGTACCCTGCAGCTGACCAAACAGCACACTGCCATCTGCGTCCGGCTCCTCAGACATTGCAGTTCTGATAGCCTGGGACAGAGTCTCTGCATTTGTTTCATAGCGATCTGTGAAGAGGTCCACATCAGCGGACGTATCCCAACCAAACCTCCACCAACGGGAAAACATGACACCTGAGGAACACAATAAAACACAGAAAAACAGTATGTTAACACTTAGGCAATTAGAGAGCAGGCAGGTACTCTGACACCCAGCTCTGAGACAGACAAATAAAATCTTGTTTTGGTTGTACAAGGAGCTGTTGTGCAGCTAACACGGGACTGCATTATTTACATACGTACTTGAGGAGACACGTGCGTTAACATGCAGCGAACTGAAGTAACTATAGCAATTGTTAGCAAAACCAGCGAGCTAACCAATTTGTCACCACCGGCTTATGAGATAAAAGTTAACAACTTTCTAATAGAAAACTATGTTGACGTTGCTAGCAAGCTAGATCTGCACGGTCGTTAGCTGCTAGCTTGTTCCAAAACATCCTCACATAATACGATTTGTATTTCTATGTTTGAAGCTATTTTACTTTCCCCCGGCAATAACGACCTGTTTGTACAGAGCAGATCGTCGTTTTACGCTTCTTAGTCTGTTTTTGCAGATATTTATGCTTCTTTTTGCTTCTGAAAAACTTTAGTTGCAAACCCAGAAGTGTAATTTAGCAAGAGTAAGCATCAAACTTCCGGGTATAGCCTTCAACATAATAACCCCATAGTTTGTATTTTGCTTTTTTCCACCAATAGAGATCACAAATTGTTTTCCAAAACATTTATGAAAATGTCTAAAACCTAAAGATGTTGCATTTATAGCGTAATCTCAAAGCTTATAAAGAGCTACATTAGCCTGCGATGATACTGTATGCTAGGTAACTGATAAAAATCACATGTAACTTTATAATGGAGTAAACCAACTCTTCTACGTTTTCTGGTATAAGTCATTATATACCTTGCAGAATCTCGACGGGTTTTAAGCAAGCATTTTGCTGTATGTTATCGTTGTATAGCTGTGCCTGACAAACTTTGGAACGTCAGTTAATTTTGTGCTTTTACTCTGAAAATTATTTCCGGTGTTGTGTTCGTAACTTTCTTAGACCAAAGCAGCGTCAAAAACGTAGCTGGTTGTTTTGCTACTTACGTTTTCCTTCTTACGTATTAAGCGCCCCGAGTCTTTTGACCAATCGGTGCAAGGGAACCCGCGCAGTTCCGATCCTTCATTTTGGTTAACGATGTTCCGCTTCCGGTCCGCCGCCAGTCAGATCCCTCCGCGGTTCGATCTGGAGTCAAACAGAGAAGTAAGAAGACCAGCTAGAATATCTAAAACTCGTTAGTGCTGGACGATAAAAGACGGGAAAGTTTTTAGCACCTCCGGGGACGTTTGTGAAATCTCAGCATCAAATCCTGCCTCTGAAGTTTGAAGAAGCGGGGCGGAGTTTGAGGAGTTTGGCAGGAGTGCAGTTCATCTTCAAACCGGTAAGTTTGAGATTTGTCCATTCAGCATAGTCTGGATGAATACATACACATTATATAGACCGCTAACCCGGTCTATATAATAATTTGATTATTAATAACAGAAAGTGCAGCACTACATCTTCCAGAGAATGATGTTGTTGGAAAGGAGGTAGTTTTCCTCTGTCAAATGAAAGAGGATAAAAATAAAAGGGAGACACCAGAGACCCTGGCTGATTCTCTTCCCAGTGTTAGTGGGATTTGTGGGTTTAAGACGTAGGCAAGCTTTCCTTTTAATTTAAAACAAAGTAATGACAGGCTAGTGGACCACTATGATATTGTAATAACGTGGTATTAATACACAACATCTGTGACAACAGCCAGTAAACTCTGGTCTGTATGGCTTCAATGGAAATATTACTGTTGGGCTGAAGAAATTCAGGAGAATGATATAGTGGAATACTATTACTATCTTTCTACACAGAGTTCATATATGTGATAAGGTTTGTCTTTGTTCAGGATTTTCGAATTTTAATCTTTTAACTTTACAAGACACAGGCTTAACATATTTGACATTTTTTTTTTTCAGGACAAAAGATATATCTTACTTTAAAATATGAACCAGTCAGTCAGTTGATATCAATTGATACAATCTCATAGACTGCTCCCTTTGAGAGACTTGTTTTGTACTTTGTCCAAATCGAACAGTCAGTTAAACAGCGGCATAGGTGCCAGGTTGGTTATTTTGATTCATCAAAACGTTGACAAAAGGGTGAGGCCATGGCTGAAATAACAGGATAAGGTGTTGAGCCTGCAGATGGACAGTGTGTTTGAGGCATTGTATGTGCCAGACCCATAATCAGTGAAGTGATTGTAGTAGAAGACAGCTCAGACAGTGTGTGCATACTATACTGTACAATAAGTGTGTGTGTTCATGTGCATTTATATGTATCTGTGCCTGAATGAAAGGTTGATGTGTGTTTTCATGCATGCTAATAGTTTGTCTGTGTGTGCATTTCATCACTCCTTCCAGGAAGTCCTCCACAGAATTTCCTTTTATAGAAGCTGAATACAAAAGACTTGCTGTCCACTTCCTGTAAACAGCTCGTCGGCTGTGTTTGCTCCGCTCTGGTTGGTGCGCCTGGCTGTGTGACCCTCTGGGGTTCGGGGAGTTCTAGGATGAGGAAGTGGGCTTCCCCTGACGGCAGGCAGGTTCAGGGAATTGAAAGTTCTTCTATGCAGAGAGAGACGGGTGAATGAGGAATAGATATAGGAACTGGCACAGGGGTGTAATACATTTTGAAGTGTAGTTCTAAAAAGTGAGAATGTCAGTGAACTAAGAATGGATGAAATGGAAATACAAAGTTTAAAATGTACGTTTTGGAACCAAGAATGCAGTGCAAACAGCAGTTTTAATAGAAAGAGCTACACTCAGAAATTTGGCAACAAGAATATAATCTTTGTCTTCAAGAGTACATTCTTCACAGATGCCATTACAGCTGCATCCCTCATGAGATTACTAAACGTTATTGGTACCAAAGAGTGCTTTATAATGTACAAATTTGCAGAAAAGTGTAGTAAGCGAGTGTTGATTGACAAATTCTAAGCCTTACACACATCAAATTATTATAATTTACACATTTCCCACTGTATCTAAGAGACAGTGATTTGAAGAAAATGCGTAAAAAATCATGGAAGCTAGCCATGATCACTTTCATCTCTTTCCACTGAAAAAGACCTGAGCTGGAACCTGTTTTGCATCACACAATGAAGTTATATTACCTATAGAGGATTTTTTTTGGATAACCAAGAAAAGGACGTTTATGAAACTGGGACAAAATCTGCCTGCCCAGAATCATTGACATAAATGTGTTGAGTTGGAAGGAGAGGATGAAAATAAATACTTGCAACACCTTTACGTAAGAAATTCATATACTAGGCTCAGTATCTGTCGATCAGCCCCTTGCATTGCCTGCATCTGCACCTAAAGGGCACATGCCAAACAACAAAAGCCACAATTCTGCTTTTTCTTTTTAAAATTTATTGTGGCTACAGTTTATGGTCGTTCTGATTATAGATTATCAATAATTTGTTCCATAAAATAATGTCAAATACATATCACATGTTACCTGAGACAAAACAATGTCTTATAATCAACATAATTGAGTGCAACAGCTAAAATCACAGTTTCCCTCTGTTAATATGTGATGGAAACCAACAAGCAGCTATTTCATTTTTTGCACTTTTATATATTTACAGCCTCTCCACATAATTGTACACTGACAAGATTCTCACATGTTGTTGTTGCGGTTGACAATTCTCATGTCAAACTGAAGTAAAACAATGTAAATTTTACCTAAATGCATTATAACAAGAGACGTGTAAGACTTGGACATAAAGAAATAATTGTTTTGAATACCTGACCATCACAATATTAACATATTAATTACCCGATTATTACCGCAATATGTTTGACCATATTGCCCATATGGATAAAAATCAAACCTAAATCTCTGTTCGTTGACAAATCTGATCATTTCATCATTACTGGAAAATGATTTTTTATATAGACACACACGCAGCCTGCAGCACTGATGCATGCTGCAGCCGAGTTGCGCACCTTCTTGCTCCCCTTAAATTTTTTTCTGTATAGGACTCAGTAAATGCTGCTTTAATCTACATAAAAAATGTGCAAGTGCTCATATAAGAGCTCCTGTTGGCAAGGGGAGTGTGTGTTTGACAGGGAATGTGCTTGAGGAGAAGTCTAAAGTGCTTGCGTCTGTTTGCCGAGTGTGTGCATGTGTGATGAGCAGGAGAACACACCCAACTCTAGGAGCCCAGAAGCTATGGAATTCCTGAGACAACGTGTCTCAGCCTGGCCAGCCAACTCAGTCCTACACACACACACACACACACACACACACACACACACACACGCACACATTTGAAAATACACATTAAGGCTGGACTGGGTCTAATTTTACACTGCTGGGGCAAGAATACACTTGTCCGACCCAAAACTGCTGAGGAATGAGGCAGCCTGCTAAGACCTGCCTCGAGAGAGAGAAAGAGAGAGAGAGAGAGAGAGAGATTACTGTGACTTTGGGAGATAAATGAGCACAAGGGAAAGACAAGGACGCAATTCCTGGGAATACAAGATAAATTTCCTCTGTTTACCTGGTCTTCTGTAAAACAGAAGAGGAAACGAACAGGTGAGGCTTAGATTATTTTAGATTACAGTTTAGATTACAGAAGTGAAGATGTGAAAAATGCAGAGATTTGAAAGGTGAAGAGAGCAAGGAGCGGATTCCATTTTGATTACCTGGACACTGAGCCATTTATGGTCACATTTAGAGATTTGAAGTTTTTTTTTTTTGCTGTCTGTGATGTGCAAAGCCACCACATAGCTAACGGCCATGATGTGATTCAGAGTTCTGCTACAGTGTTGACACAGGATGTTACAGGCTTAAAGATATACTGTAAAGCCACAAAGTTTGGTTAAAAGATCCGAATAGAAATGGAGACTTCTCATTTCAAGATATCTAAGACCACTGTCTTCTGATCTGAAGCAATCAGCGTGTGGGAATTGGCCCTTTTGATGCCTAATATTGTGTAATATTATTTTGACAGGTATTAAGGAAAGAGTGGAGTTTGCTGCTTTGATTAGTTTGTGGTAGTAAATGAGTGAGGTGCTAGTCAGATGAGATGTTAGCAGGTTAGTGGCCTGCAAAACTTTCCCCATGAGCCCACCTGGTTTTGCGGTGGGCCAGGTTTATCTGGGTTAACTTGTGTTGTGTCGTTGGGGGTCAGCCACAGGAAGTGAGGAAGCCTTTGTTTGCATCCTTTATCCTGTCTGTGATGTCACCAAGAATGATGGCTGCATCTCAGTCTCGATCAAAACGCTTGCTCTGCAAGACTGGAAGAGATGCATTTGTGGTCGAGGTTTTTTTTTTTTTANGGTTTTTTTTTTTTTATATGCTTTTGTTTAAAACAAGGAAAAAGGTCACATCTTAGGTCAATGGATAAAGCTTTCTACATTATATTTCAGAGGTTTTCACCAACATAACACATATTCATTCTGTTTCTAACTTTCTTTTACTCCATTATGGTGCTATTCTTTCACCCACTCAATCACTGACTCTCATACTCCTTGTTCTCTCTGCATCTCTTCCTTCCTCATTCATTCGTAAAGCGGCAAACGAGACTCAACACGTCACATCACCCATTCAGCGTAGCTTTCTGTTCACACTTTCTGTTCTCTTTAACAGTTCACACAGTTCACTGTGGCATGAACAGATTAGGTGTGTGTTTTTGGCTTCTGTGTGTGTGATTTTGTGTTATTTTACTTTGATTGTCCTATGAGTGATTTTATGTGTCTCCTTCACTGTGCAGGGGCCACGTGTGTGTAGATGTGTGACAGCGGAGTGTGTGAGGACAAGCCCCCCGCCCCCCCTGTCAGGATGAGCAGCCAAGGAGGAGGAGCCAAGGACCCGCAGTCAGCTAATCACAGCTCTCGGCCGCTGCCGTCTGTACCGGAGGAAAGAAAGTCCAGAAACAAGATCATCTCCATATTTGCCTCTGAGAAGGGTGAGTACAGACACGCGCACACACACACACACACACACACACACACACACACACACACACACACACACACACGCACACATGCTGAGTACAGTGTTAATGCTTAACCTTTACTTGTAGGAGGCAGGAAGAAGGATCGGGATAAGGACCGACCTGAGATCTCTTCTCCATCAGATTTCGAACACACCATCCATGTGGGCTTTGATGCTGTTACTGGAGAGTTCACTGTAAGAGTCTGACATGTATATGAGTCACACAGGCAGCTTGACCCTGAAAACCATCTTGAAATGTTGGGGATAATTGTGAGTGGGATCCTTTTCAATGTTGGTGTGTGTGTTTGTCCAGGGAATGCCGGAGCAGTGGGCCCGTCTCCTTCAAACCTCCAACATCAGTAAGTCGGAACAGAAACAGAATCCTCAGGCCGTCCTCGACATTCTCAAGTTCTACGACTCAACCAGCGGAAAACAGAAATACCTCAGTTTTTCTGCCTCGGGTCAGTTTTTATTTGTTCTGCTCTGATCAACAGATACACAACTGCCTTCCTCCTCTCTCCTGACACTTTCTTCGCTTTTATTATGTCTCTTTCAGATAAAGATTCACAGTCGGTGAGTTGCATAATGTGGATGGATGTCATTTCTCATTAATTGAAGCAATTTCTGTAGCTGGCATTAAGTTATAAGTGCATTACATTTGTGTTCACTGTTGCAGCCAGGCAAGCAGGGCACTGTGACCTCCCCGTCAGGTGGGAAGGACGGTGATGACGAAGATGATGACGACACTCCGCCGCCTGTTGTGGCACCGCGGCCCGAGCACACAAAATCAGTGAGTCACCCTGCAGAGTCACATTTTGTCAGGTTTATATATTATTTCCAGTCAAAATAATAAAAAGGTTTGAAGGTTGTAGGTGTTTGAAATGATTTTTACATTTACAAGCCAAAGGAAGTACAGATATACCTCTGCTGATGTGACTTAATTTAGCTAATGCTATACCCAGAGTGTTTTTATGAGTATAGTATACAATATTATGTAGTGATATGTACGAGTTTAAAATAAAGATTAGAATAAACTAAAATAATTTTTTTCAGGTGTACACAAGGTCGGTGATAGACCCGCTCCCAGCTACGGAATTAGACGCAGCCTCAAAGGCAGCAGACAGACAGAAGAAGAAGGGAGGCAAGATGACTGATGAGGAGATTATGGAGAAACTCAGTATGTACACACTCTAAAGTCTCAACTACAGCTAATATTTAACTCCAGCAGGGCTCACTGTAATGTCTTTTGTTTGTGACTCTTAGGAACTATCGTCAGTGTAGGAGATCCTAAGAAGAAATATACCCGTTATGAGAAGATCGGCCAGGGGTGAGTTAGCATAAGCGCTGAAAAGAGAGGCAGGACTGCCACTTCCACACAGCCAATGGGATGCTAGTTCAAACTTAATCCCAATAAATTTCTGACCAAATGCCCTGACCTGCCCTGATTTCATTTCCCTGAAAAATTAGCTGCAGTTTTTTCCAAAACCAGAATTTCAGTAAATCCAATTGTGTCACCCCTCACTGTATTTCCCTTGTAGGGCATCTGGAACAGTTTACACAGCCATCGATGTTGCCACAGGTCAAGAGGTAAGCTTACTTCGCTGAGAATCTGAGTGGAAATCATTTTGATGTCATTCAATCTACAAAATTAACCTAAAGGCACAACGTGAAACGGCAAATCTATCAATCTGTGAAGTCTGAATGTCATTTGGTTTTAAAATCATCAGAAGTAACATATTTGTAACGCTCTGTATTTGCGTTACTGTACCAGGTGGCCATCAAACAAATCAACTTGCAGAAGCAGCCAAAGAAAGAGCTAATTATCAATGAGATCCTGGTCATGAAGGAGATGAAGAACCCCAACATAGTCAACTTCGTAGATAGGTAACTCAGACCTTATACACACAAACAGACAGACACTCACCCACATTACTCACAACTGGACCAGTGGAGTCAACTGTGTGTGTGTATTTTTAGCTTCCTTGTTGGTGACGAGCTATTTGTGGTGATGGAATACCTGGCTGGAGGTTCTCTAACTGATGTTGTGACGGAAACGTGCATGGACGAGGCTCAGATCGCTGCCGTCTGCAGAGAGGTAAGTGATGCTTTACAGGTGGAGGGGTGAGAGTTGAACGTATTGTACTATTATGACTTTTGATTGATCTTTGGATAAGTTAACAATTCTATTACCAATTTATATCATATCATTTCCCACATAATGCTCTCTAGATTGATGGCATTGATTATTGATGGCACTAATGCAAAAATATGTCCTTTTTTGTGTGTTTTGAGCTATCACAAAAAGAGCAATGACTCTGTCATAAAGTGATTGGAAAGTAATTGAGATGAAAATGTTTTCTGCAGCTAAGGTATGAAAAACATAACCACTGGTATGCCCCTTTAACCTGCGTCCTTCTTTGCTTCCAGGTCTTGCAGGCTCTGGAGTTTCTACATGCCAACCAGGTCATCCACAGAGACATCAAGAGTGACAACGTACTGCTGGGGATGGACGGATCGGTCAAACTCAGTGAGGGACCACACACACACATACACACACAAGCAAACACGGATCCACAGGCACAAAACACAATCAATGTTTTATCTGGACTTTGATTTAAACCCTGTCTTGTATTCTGATTGACCGCACCCATGTTCCTCTCTCTCCTCCAGCTGACTTTGGCTTCTGTGCTCAGATCACTCCTGAGCAGAGCAAACGCAGCACCATGGTGGGGACTCCATACTGGATGGCTCCCGAGGTCGTGACCAGGAAAGCCTACGGACCCAAAGTGGACATTTGGTCTCTAGGCATCATGGCCATAGAGATGGTGGAGGGAGAGCCTCCATATCTCAACGAGAACCCTCTCAGGGTGAGTGTCTCTGGGGAGGGAGACTTTTTCTGCCTCTTTTTGAAAGACTAGATTTTTAATTAATTTCTTGCGATATTATTGTGCTGGTCTTAGGCGTTGTATTTGATCGCCACAAATGGAACTCCTGAGCTGCAGAGTCCAGAGAAGCTGTCTCCGGTCTTCAGGTCCTTCCTGTCCCGCTGTCTGGAGATGGACGTAGAGAAACGAGGATCAGGCAGAGAACTGCTGCAGGTAGAACAGGCTTACACACTCATACTGCCTCAACATTTCATTATATCTCTCATTGTCATTCATAAATACAGAGCATATTACTAATAATACATTATTCATCCTGGAAATGGTGTTGATTCCTTGAAGTTATCCAGTCATATGTGTTCCTTCTTGTCTGTTTGTCCCTGTAGCATCCATTCCTAAAAATGGCCAAGCCTTTGTCTAGTCTCACACCCCTCATCCTGGCAGCCAAGGAGGCCATGAGGAGCAACCGCTAAATACTAAAGACTTTCCACGTGAACTCCAATGAAAGCCGAACCAATCAGGCTCTTCTGCTGGCCTACGTATGATGACATTCACCAACCTTCTAGCCTCTTTTATGTCTTTTACAGGGACCCTAAAAATTATGCAAATATGTCTTTCTGCACTTCTCAGTGATGCCAAATTTATCGTATTCATGTGCCTTGTTCTACAGCTGCATACAGCCATGTGTCTCGGACTGCTGATAGTGTTTACTACATTTCTGTCGTTATAGTTACACATGAATTTCTGACAAGCTCCAGAAAACTAAAGAGAATGCTGTGTAGTGCACTGCACGGTCCTCGTGCCATGAAAAAGCCTGAGCAGTGTCCTTACGCGACCCTATATCTCACTGAAAAGTCAGCCATTTCCAGAGAGGGATGGGATTTTTGTGAGTTTTTGCCAGTTTCATTTTGTGTAGAAACGCTTTCATTTGATGGGATTTGCATTTACACCTTGCATCAACATGTGTTCTTGTTATCTGCATTCTGCTGCATTGTGATCGGAGCAAGCAAGCCATTATATTTTTGAACCCATCCTTCCTGCTTGCTCTGTGGACAATCTTTATGCATTTATAAAAATAAATAATCACTTTCTGTCAAGGCTGTAACTGTCTGTGTGCCAGGTGCAGGTACCTATTTACAACAAGTTGCAACTCTCATTCAGAATAACTTTATTGACATCACAAGCAGAGCCAAGAAGACAAGACGGGGTTATGTTTTCAGCTTGTGGACAGATTTTGTCACATGATTGTGTTGCAGCTGAACAGATCACAGTCACACCTGGCTACTTTTGACAGAGGTGCGACACAAAGTAAGCCAGATATACGGGTAGCTTTCCAATAGCATTCCGATCACAATGCGTTCTGCGAGCACCTTAACATGCAAGCTCAGTATCCAGATAACAAGATCGCACGTGGAAGCTGGAAATGGGGCCAAAATGTCAGTGTTTGTATGAAACACCATAACACAAATTATCACCGACCCGACTCAACATAAAAAATGCAGACTCATTTGAGCACTGCCGCTGCTTGTTGCGTCGAAACTGCCTTAAACTTTAAATGCTTAAGCTTTAGACGAAGGCCACATTTCAGTCACTGTGATGGTTTTTCCTGATCAGCGGTTCTCAAACTTTTCAACTGCTGCCTCACCAACAAGCCACCAACTCTCAGACAAATCACCGAAAAACCTCATATCTACATGTGTGCTGTAATGACATTGAACTGAAAGAGTTACTGACACCCAAATGGAACAGAAATATATAGTGTACACACGGATCGAGTGCACCATTTTCAACAAAAAATGTACTTCTTAATTAAAAGAAAGTAATGATTTAACATTAAAAATGAATAATAAAGAGTAAAAACACAACAGAATTTCCACAGAAATTTCCAGTCATCTGGCATACCACCAGGGGGCACTACAAGCATCAATAATGGTACACATACCAGTTTGAGAACCATTGTTCTAGATGCTTGTCTTTTGCTATGCCTTTTACAAATGATGCCTTAAAGTTGGTGTGAGTACAACACAATTGTACCAAATTGTCAGAAAGCATTGAACTGGAGGAATACTTTGCATTTTTTGTATATTATGTATTGCTGATGTCACTGTTTGTTACCACCTTTTT
The DNA here is from genome assembly GCA_014773175.1 of Lucifuga dentata. NCBI lineage: Eukaryota > Metazoa > Chordata > Actinopteri > Ophidiiformes > Bythitidae > Lucifuga > Lucifuga dentata. The sequence continues at coordinate 92,583 of VXCM01002092.1, forward strand.
AAAAGTATGTGTATCATTGTTTTATATTTGTAACTAACATAAGGAATGACTGTTTTGTAATTCTTTTCAACATGTTTAATGTACCAATTCATCCTCCATTTTCTGATCTGTGCAAATATGGACTCGAAACTGCATTAACAAGCTGATCTAGACTTGAATCAGGCAGTACTAGTAAATATTTGGTTTTGTTTGTTTTCACCAGCTCGGGGAACCAGATAAATTGGCTTTCCTAAATGGAAAAATACCTCAATTGCCTTCAAGGTTAGACAATCACTGCCAAGCATTTAAAAATTTATTGCATATTATTTGTATGCATGCATGATGCAGTAAATCCCATTCATCTGGTACTCAACAGGTAATGCAAGTACTTACAAATACTATTGACAGGCTGGAATATACCATTATGTGACTTGTGACCAGGCAAATAACAAAACACATTCCATTTATGAGTGTGATCATATGAATCATTGATGAATGTTTTGTTTTGTGTCATAAATTCAGCATGAAATCACAGTATGTAAATTATTAAAGGTGGACCTAAATAGACATTTCATTGAATTTGACAAGCTCAAATTGATTTTTTTTCCTTCTATTTTGGCACAAGAGGGCAGTACTGTTATAAGAACACAAACAGAAATGAGATCAGCGGACACAGGCGTATTTGCCTACAGGAGTGAAAATTTGAATTGTCGTTACGCTTCCCTGCACATCAGGTGCATTTATGTCCTCAGGTCTAATTGCAGTTCTTGCACATTGTAACAGATACATGCAGTCATGATGAGGATGTCACTGTTTGTGGTGCTAATTCTGCTCCAACTTCAAGGTGAAATACCAAATTTCATATCTAACGTACTCTATAGCAAACATTATGCTTCACAGAATGTTTTACCCTTTTGTTCTTTCTGCAGGATCAACAGCCAGTCCAACTGTGACTCAGTCTCCTGCATCAAAGGCTGTTCGTTTGGGGGAGACAGTCTATCTGAGCTGTAAAGCCAGCACAGGAGTTGATGATGATCTAAGCTGGTACATTCAGAAACATGGACAGCCTCCCAAACTTCTGTTTTATAAAATAGCCACACGTCAGTCTGATACCCCAAGTCATTTCAGCAGCAGTGGCTCTGAACCTGATTTCACACTGACTATCCGCGGATTCCAGGCTGAAGATGTAGGAGTTTACGACTGTTTGGGAGCGTATAATGGCCCGGTGAACACACAGTGATACAGTCGTACAAAAACCTCCCTCAGACTGCACAGAGATTGCAGCTGTGGACCCTGGTGTGGACCATAGCCTCACTGAACACCACACTGGTTTCCAAGCACCAACCAACCACAACATCCTCATTTGCAGAAGTGAAACTCAGATTTGCATAAAAGAGGAGTTTTGGTCTTCCAAAAACAAAAAAATCTCCAGATGCCCAACTGAGCCCACTTCCTGTTCTTACTAAAAAAAAAAAAAAAAAAAAAAAAAGTAGCTCTCAGATCAGAATGACTAACTAAACTCGGCAGTGGTTCTCAAATTGTGGTACAAGCACCTATGGTCGAGCTTGGAGTGCTCCCTGGTAATACTGATATATTAATATAATATATAGCCATTAAACACTATACATTTAAAGTATTAAGTATTTGTTTACAGTGATAGTTCTGAATAAAGACAAATCAGCTTCAGTAATTGTCAAAATAAAATACATGCATGAAAACCTACTAAGGAAATTGACAAAACAGATATTGTACACAAAACAAAGTATATGCCATTCATATGTGTATCTATTGTAAATATATTTTCCATAATTAGATCAGATGGTGTAAATAAAAGTCGTTTTTCCTGCTGGTTTTTGTCCCATGAAGCCTTCAGTCTGTAGAGAGCAGAGAAATCATTTCCATAGAGAGGAGGCTTTGCATCATCAGCTGATCCTCCAGTGAAGTGAGAAGGTTTATAGTCCTGTGAGTTCAACACTGCAGGACTCAGATGTGTCAGTGAACACAGCAGAAAGCAGCAACACCATGACTCTCATCACCATCCTCATCTGGACGCTGGCCTGCTGCTGCTTTACAGGTTCATTCACTCAGCAACA
>VXCM01002093.1:0-57384 GCA_014773175.1 Lucifuga dentata
ACCTCGGTCTCGTCCTGTACTGTACATCTCTCCGGCTGTGTTCCCAGCATGCCCGGCGGGTTGTGTAGGCCCCAGCTGAGGCAGAGGACAGGAGAGCGTGATGTATCACCCTGAGAGAGCCCACTGACAGCCTCTGATGATGGATGGCCTGATTATGGAGTGCTTTTTACACATACACAATTTACATCACACTGAGCAGCGGGGTCTGGCAGGGCCGGGGTGCACATACACTTGCTCAGGCGGCCACGTGCGCTCACATCCATACACACGCAGCTATGCTCGTGCACATGCACGTGTACACATGCACGGGCCCGCCACAGTGCATGGATACAAAAGGGGGTGGAAATAACAAAAGAAAAGGGGCAAATTCCTCGCTACAGCCTTGTCATGTACGATCAATACCGCAGATCAATCCTTTATTAAGGAGGAGATGGCATTCCCACACATTCCGATGTGGACCTTTGTCGTTTCAGGATGCATGATGACATGTCAAATCAGATTTCCAGGCGTGTATGTTGTTGTGGGGTTTATTCAGGTGTGTGTCCAACAGGGTTGAATACCACTATATTTGCAAACTATTGATTAGTACCCTGTATTGTCCATGCTTGAGCACATAATTGCTCCATTTGATCATGGTCGAGCTAGCAATTACTGAGGGCAGAATTTTGCAGAAGCATCGCATGTGTTCATTTGTATGTACAGTGTATATGTGTACTGTACATAGTATGAGAAGCTACAGTGTGTGTGGTGTTTGTGTGAGCATGCTTGCACATGTTTATGAAGGTGAGAGAGAACAAAAGAAAAAAATAAGAGACATAAATGTCGCTTTTCCTGCTGTGACTTCCTGGCTTGTGCTTCAGTGGCCCTGGCTGCCTGTGCGCGTGAGTGTGTGTGTGTGTGTGGGGGCATTTGCTTGCTTTCACATTCTCTGGTGTTCAGCAGGTTCAGCGAGCTGTGCGGTGTTAATGCTGAAATTACATGCTGAGTAATGAGTGATGGGCCAAATTACAGGCTGAACAATGAATAGAGGCAGGCAGCTCTTATTAGTCTCCATAGAAAGCCATTGATTTATGAAGCGCCTTGCTCGGCGGAGTTACTCTCCTGAAAATGATATCTACATTGAGAAGTGATGTTCTCTATTAAGTCGTTCCTTCCCCTTTACACTGCTCTCCTCCTCTTCCTTCTCTCCTCTGCCCTCCCTCCTTTGCCTGTCCTGCCTATGAGTGTACACGATTGTTTAGAATCAGACGGAGCTGTAAGGAAGCCTTCAATTATCCATTAGGACTGTCAGACATAAAACGCCCTGCTCTCACCAAAGTCTGGGTTATGATTCATTTACTTTGTGCCTCTGATTCATCGCCCAATATGCCTCATGCCCCAGATTACTATTTGAGGGGTGGGAGAGATTAATGGCTCCATGGGATCTACCGCTGTATTTCACAAACCCAGTGTTGCAGTACAGTTGGTGCAGAAGGGTGAAATGACAGCAACTTACTGTAGATCAATGTGTGGACAGCCTTTCACAGATTATTAAAGCTCTGTTAGATTAAAAGACCCCCGCTATGTAGTTTGCTGTAGTCAATATTCTCAAGCAGATAAAAAGGGGGAGGGTCCCTCTGAAGGCTTCTCAGACTGATGTAGGTCATCACAGCTGTTAATGGAATAACACTTGGTGACACAAGTGTCAGAAGAACTCGTGTCATTTTCCGTTGCTAGCCCTCAGAGCCGCTGCTGTTTCATAAAACATTGTCTCACCCCTGAGGTTTCTTTGAAATTAGGCATTCTGAAATGACTTTTGTACAGTAAACTCTAACAGATTTCTCAATTAGTTGCTTCCTGTCTCTGGCAAAATTAGCCCTGAAGTGATTCTAATTTTCATCTTCCCTTCCTTTCAGCCCTGAATGAGCCTACCATCGACTATGGTTTCCAGAGGCTGCAGAAGGTCATCCCCAGACACCCCGGCGATCCCGAGAGGTTACCAAAGGTCGGTACAGTTTCTCTGCTGCAACGCAAAATTTAAATAAAACTTATGTAACACACAGCAGCCTTAATACTCTGAATTTGGCTACGAAGCGAACAGCATTACCATCGATGAAAAAGCACTGTGACTACTCATTCTAACAGCTTTGCTTCACATATGTGGCTTACCCACTAACCAGACTGGTAATGGTATTGGTTTTGTGTGGAGGAGAGAAGCGAAAACTCTCTGTGTGGTAAAATAGCTCAATCAGGCGTTTTCCTCCCCAGTAGTCTGTGGAGATGGTAATCTGGTCAGAAACGATGTCTGCACCCTCATTACCCCACTCATGTTTTCCTTTCATTTTCTACAGCTCGATTTGGTTTAATCTTTTGTTTACAGAACCCTGTGCCGTAAACCCCCCAGTCTTAGTGTGGCTAATAGACAAAGAGTGCTTGTTATTATGCTTTGGCTTTCTTTATTGTTTTCTTTTGAAGGAATCGAAAGCCACATCAGGTTTAGACACACTGGTGTGGCACATAAATAGGCTGGCATATTGATAAATGCGAGCATGAAAACTAAATATTTCTCTGCAGAAACCCTTTTGATTTTCTACTCATTCCACTTCCTGTTGATAAAATCTATCTATATTTTCACTAATTGCTTCCCTGCCAGTATCCATTTTGATGACTGACATTCCGGATATGTCAACTATAATAATATGACTGATTAGTACGTTCAAAACCCCTCAGCATGGAGTAAAGTGGTGACCACCTCAGAGTTTTAATAATACTGTAAAACCTTTAAAGGCCTTATCTATTAAATCCCAGCATGCAACACAGCAATATCATTAATGTCCAACAGACAATTTAATAAAGAACAGACTGTGTGGTAGCTATAGACGTTTGACCAAGTCAATGTGAAGAAATACGACATCACAGCTAGTCTCTGGTTCAGTATATGAAGTGTTTCAATTAGACCCAGTCCCTGCGGAGACAGAAAACAACATCCAGACATGAAATGTTACTCTAATTTCAACTGTAAACATAGACCAAAAGGTAAAGTACACTTACCTTTAATATCCACATGACTTTCTGTGTCTCTGTGGGTATCACTGGTCAATTTTGCAAAAATCCACATCGTATGAACAAAAGAGAACGTCAATGTAAAGCATGGCTTTATTACAAAGAAGCCTTATTTTTCCTTGAATACAAAGCGTCTTTGGCTGCGAGACAAATTTTGACACCGAACCCAAGATTAGTTTCCTGGGTGTGCGTATACTTAATATAGCAAGGTCTCCCAGCCTTTGCATGAAACAATCACAGAGTGAGATGAAACCCTGCACTTCCAATAAACAACATAAATATTTGATTTGCTCTCTAATGGACCCAAATATGGGGTTCAGGGGGCATGTAAATGATCCCACCAAGTGATTCGTCATTGTTAAGCTTGCCATCTGAGGGTCAGCTCTTGGGGTCAAAAGCACATTCCCAATAAAGCAGCCGGAGGCAGGCTGAGGCTGGCATGTACATTTGGAATGAGAACAGAAACAGCATATAGAGAACAACCGTTACAGGGTGCAGGTGAGGTAGGGAGACTCTATAAAAAGAAGATAAAGCTGGAGGACGCGCGGTGTGCATTAGCAGAAAGGCAAATCGACACCAAGCCCACTCACTGCCTCTACACCCCCTCCCATGACTTCACCCTCCAGTTGATAATATTACTGCGCTATTGATTTCCACCAGCCTTCTCCCTGGGACCAGTAAGACACGTGGTAATTGTAAGGAGACAGAAAGCCAATATGGGAGTGCTCATGGATAGCAAGGGATGCACGCTAATATTGTTGCTACACAGAGAAAAAAGGGGGGAAGCTGCCTCTGATTGAAGTTTACCTCGTAATTCTAAGACAACATTGTAGATGACAGTCTGACCCTGTGGGAGGAGTGGAGATATAAAAATTCAATGCAAAGTCCAGGGTGAATATGAAAGTAATAAGTGTGAGCAGTCAAGTGATGAGAAAGGAGATTGGTTTGCGGGCATCGCGTTAAGTGAAGAGAGACTTTGGAATTCACCCTCCTTTTTAAGATCTTGTTATAAAACAATTTTCTATTCATAATATAAAAAAGACAATTTATAATACCATTTTGTGCCCTCTGGCAGTAATGGACAAATAGACTGGATATCACATTATATCACACTCAATTTCTCTCTTCTGTAACAAATTAGATTCATTATGAAATTAAAAGTGGAAACTCAATATTGTTTTATTATTAAGCTGATTGCTTTGGATTCTTTTCTTTCCTCCCAAAATGAGCATAAGCCCATTCTTTTCCAATTCTTTGTGTAATCCACAAGGAGAAAATATTACAAATGTGTTCATGTCAAGCAATTACCCATGTATTTAAATGAATCTCTCTTCCTGTGCTCTTTGAAGTACCTTCATCTAATGGCCCTATGCTTCTAAATGCATTCATTACCTCAGGCTAGAGCTAACAGAGTAATTGCCTTACAGTTTTATAATGGCATTAGCACTCCAAGCTACATAACCTAGGCCCTCTTTTATTAACTGTGATAATATAAATACAACATCCATGCTAATCTAGTGCTTGAAGAATCACATTTGGGCTGTTTTAGCCCTCATAACCGTAGTGTTAGATATTTTTTATAACACATCATTTGTTATGGCTTTCTCTCATTTTTCGCAGCAATAATGTAAAACAGCTCCTGAGTCTTAGGTGATCTGTCATCTGAGCAGTCCCATTTAAACAGTTGTTGAACACGAGACCTTTATGCAAGGCACAACAAACATAGCAGGAATCTGTCACGCATTTGTCACACAACAACAGAAATCATTTGAGGCCTTTAATTGTTTCAATTTAACATGGTGTGTTCTGATATGTCTCCATGACAAGAAAGCCAATTACACTTATGCTGGGAGTAGTATCGAGATTTACATGGAAATGCCCTCAGAACACTATTCTGTGTTAATCGTATTCACAGCGTGAGCTGATACGCGTGAAAGCGTCTTGTCAGAAGAAAACAAACTTCTTCGTTGATTGGGTGCAGCACTTCTCATCATCCTCGGATATGACTAGGTTGCCACTTAAGCATAGCCGTGCGAGTCAGCTTGGTTAGTTAAGACACCACGCGGTAAATGACAGATTAAGGATGAGAGGCAATATCGTTTTCTCTCCTCCTTTTTCCAAGCTGTCCTTATGTCACTGCTGCAAAGTACCATATGGACAAGGAGGGAGAGGACGTTTTACAGAGAATGAAACATGGCTTGCAAACGTGACAGTCTTAATTGCTTTAATTGTTGTTTAAAATTGAGAGCCATGTAGGAGATCTTGAAATATGATAGAATAGATTATTGGTAATTATTAACTGCAGAAAAAAGAAAGAAAACCACTTTATCTCACTCAGCAAGAGAGAGAGAAATCTGTTCTGCCTGATGAGAACACATCAAGACAGCTGGTCCTCTCATTTAGTCTACCTGCCACACGACAACCATAATTCTTTATTTGTATGCAAACTAGATGCATGCAACGTTGAGCATACACACCAATTTCAGAGGTAAATGCCCATTCTAAGAGCCACCCATCCGGTAACTTGGGGTGGATTAAGCGATATGTTTCTATAAGAGAGCATGGCATACGCTGGAAGTGGCTTCTACAGTGATTCATCTTGATAAATCAACGACTGTTGTAGATATGCTCCTCAGGATGAAAGGGCCCATACACACACTCCATACACACCCCATACGCTGTGCCTTGGAAACGCAGGCCAAGTCTTGGAGGCCGCTGTTTGAAGGCGCGAAGGCTGTGTTTACATTCATTTACGGCAGCTGCCGTCTTAATCCCACACTGCTATTGCCAAGTGATGGAACACTTCAGACAAATTACTGAGGCCCGCAAAAGAAAACACAGCGAATGTGGGAAGAAAACAAGCACCATCTGAGATGTTTCTGGTGACAGATTTGCATTGCTTTTAACCAGGGTTCTAACAGCAGAGTCGACAAATCTCTGCTCTACAGCAGGTGACAACAAGCGAGCATTTTAAAAAACACACACAACAGCCATGTCTGCGACTTGCCTTTGTCAGATTAAAAGCACTCTAAATGGAGGAGAGCATTGTCATAGAGCATATTGCCTTCTGTAGTATAGAAAACAAAGAGAGCAGGCGGGTTGCTTGAGAGGGATTTAATTGTAAGTGCTCAATTCAAAGAGCAGATAAAGATACACAAACGGGCCCAAAACCCCACCTAGCTCAAAACAGAGTGGGGGGAACAGGATCCAGGGCCAACTCATTTTCAGTGTTAAGAGCCAAAGCAACACAGCTAATCCGCATTGTCAAGCAGGGGCAAGCATGCAGACATGGATAAGACCACATCCTGAGCATCCGTGTCCCCAAGGCACAAGCACCCAGCTCTTGCTGGATGGGAAGTCATTTGTGAAGTCCTCTGCAACAGCCAGTCAAAGAGGTTAATTGAAAAATTCCTTAATGTCATTACAACAGAACTAGATTAACCCAGAGCTAATTCACTTTATTGTTCTGAAGAGAGGGGACTCAACGCTGAACTCTGGAGCAAACGTGAAGCCCAGAATCAGGGGTGAGGTGTTGTTTTTAAAGGACTATGCCAGTTTAATTAAGATAGGGAACATTATTCACTGCTCTGCATGGTTGGAGGCAGAAAAGTAGTGGTGCTGTATAAATGCACCAATAGTGTGTTTTAGATCAGGGTGGCTTTTATTTACTCGGTTCAGTATGCAAACATTTGCAAAGCTCGCCATGTCTCTCGATTGTAATGCTTCAGTGTTTTTCGGGGTCCAAAAAAATTAACATTTCTCTCTCTCTCTCTCTCTCTCTCTCTCTCTCTCTCTCTCTCTTCTTTACCAGGAGGTGCTACTGAAGAGAGCAGCTGATCTCGTCGAGGCTCTGTATGGAATGCCCCACAACAACCAGGTCTGCATCTGAATGTCTACATCTCCAAATGCATCAGCGTGCTTTTGATTCTGGTCCATTGCCAAAAAAAAAAAAAAAAAAAAACAATGAAAAAGAGTGTTTCTACCACTATATCTGGAACAGTATGCTCCATGCATTCTGGGTTAAACATACAGCCATGCACCATGCATCAAAGCAAAGCACGACTATAAAAAACATAAATAACAAAACCTCTGGCTTCTCTGTGCTTCTCAGGAGATCATTCTGAAGAGGGCAGCTGACATAGCCGAGGCCCTGTACAGCGTTCCCCGCAACCACAACCAGATCCCTTCCCTCGCTAACACAGCCTCCCACGGCATGATGGGAGTCAACTCCTTCAGCAGCCAGCTAGCAGTCAATGTGTCTGAGTCACAAGGGAATGACCAAGGTATGTGATACAGGGTATGGCTCCGATAACGCTGCAGCTCTCAAAGTGGGGTCCAGGGACCTACAGGTGTCCTTAAGGGGATTCCATCAAAATTAGAAATAGTTACATTTTCTTATGTTATTACTGACTAGATGTTCATACCACAAGAAAAATGGATAGGTGTTACTTTTTTGGAACACAGGTTTCAGTGCCATTTGTCCTTAATAATACTACCTGATTAAATTGGCTTTCGCAGTATATGCTCTTTTGTATGAGATAATTGTTGATTTTGAGATGTTTGGGGATGAAGTGAAGCAGTAAATTTCTATTATCATTTACTTTAGTCACTACAAAAACCCTTTATTTGTGAAACGAGGGTCACTTTACTCTCGTGTTTCTTGACTCTAATGAAGCAATCACCATATTCTGTTCTATTTTTTGATACTGACGCTCATTTCTAGTCAATTCTGAAAACAAGATGATTTTTTATAGTTTTATAGTTTATATAATTTCACTGCATTGGCATTTTGCTATTTGTTTTAAGAAAACTGCACTTTTAGGACTCACAGCAAAAAAAAAAAAAAATGNAAAAAAAAAAAAAAATGATGAAGATTTTTGCAGCGTGAACTTCCAGAAGGAAAGAAATGAATGCATTTCCCATTCCATCTTGCACTTGCTGTTTTTCAGTGGGCTACAGCCGGAACACCAGCAGCGTGTCCCCCCGGGGCTACATCTCCAGCAGCACCCCGCAGCAGTCGAGCTACAACACCGTCAGCAACAGCATGAATGGCTACGGCAATGCCGGGATGAACCTGGGAGTGCCAAGTTCCCCTGGGTTCCTCAACGGATCCTCTGCCAACTCCCCATATGGAAGTGAGTAGCTTGCCACTATCACACAGCATAGCAGCGCTAAACTGCCGCTGATTTAATTCCAGCAGTTCCCACGTTTGTTTTCACGACTATGAATCACTTCTGACAAGGTTACTGGTGATGATGATATATTACTATTCATGTACGGAACTCGTTCAGTTAAAGAACATACACAGAATGAAAGAAATATTCCTTTTTATGTATATTTTACCAATGCACCATCTGTATTTGTTCAACCGGACAAGATGTTGATGGTAGGGTCCTGTAATGCCGTGTGAGTACTGATCGTGTATCCCCCCTGGCAGTAATGCTATCCCAGTCTTACCTTAACTGCCCTCTCCCTCTCCAGCACTACTCACAGCACGTTCTCACCCTCACCCTCCCTCCTTCCCTCCCCTTGCCTTCCCTATCGTCTTTGCAGTTAAACAAAAGAGCGCCTTCGCCCCTGTGGTCCGACCCCAGGCCTCCCCACCCCCCTCCTGCACCAGCGCCAACGGCAACGGACTGCAAGGTGAGCCCCCCTCACCCCCTCATCCCTTCCCTACGGACTACTGGTCAGATACCGCTGCTCAGGCCTCTGTCCGGTTTGGTGAGGGATTAATCATTACAAATATATGCATTTTGACAGGCCAATTTACACCTTTCTGTTCATACTCAGATACACACACATGCACACACACGTACACACACACAACACAGCATTTACACAACCCAAGCATGCATTTCCACACACAGAAACGCACGACTCGAGTGTCACCGCACGTCCGCGCAAGCGTTCGTGCAAACCTACGTCCTTGTTGCTCTTCCGTACAAACGATCCCCTCTGATGTCGTAGGAAAACACCTTCCCAGAATTGTTTTAGTAATTATGTTTATTAGGTTTTGTGCATGTGTCATGACCAACGTGATTGCTTTGAAAACAAGCTTAGCCGTAGTCTGTGCCCCAAGATTAATAACATTGGGCTTAATGAAGTGGGAAATTAAAGTTCATCTTGCTACACGTTCATACTTATTAATACATGTTGTGCAGAAATTAATGAGCAATGCCTTGCCATCATCCACGCTGGCAAACTTAAAAGCATTTCAACCATGACTCTACAAATATACTCACAGCAATATAATCATATATCATCCCAGCACTTCACTAGTTGCCTAATTGTTAAAACGTGTGAAAATACTGAATATATAAACTCTGAGGATGAGGTACAGTTGCTAATGATATCCTAAGCAGATGGTCTTGGAAAAATAACGGAAGCTACCTTTGATCTTGGCTAATCTCTCTTGGATAATGACACAGAAACAGGAGTAGAGGAATGTGGGAATGCAGGACGGATACACCGTACAGTATTGGAGAGTGGAGGGGAGTGAAAGGAGGGATGGAAGGAGTCCGAAGGGAGTCTGAGGAGCGTCTAGTTCTGTAGCATTGTGGTATTGTGGGAAGTGACCGTGTTGTTGCTTTGCCGTCACCACGGCTGCGTCTCCAGGGAGTCTGGGCCACTGTTTGCCATTACCCCAACGCCAGGAGAAATATCACACATAGCAAGACTGGCGTGTTGGGGGCTGAAATGTCAGAGCAGGAGGGAGGTTTTCAAACTCTCGCTGTTAGGAGGACGAGCAGCAGCAGGCTGGCGGACACGGCAAACACTCACAGGCACATACGCAAACAGGCACATGCAGGCATGCATTCACGCATTTGTGCACCGTCAGATGGCACATACATGCACAGGCACACATATGCACACACACACACACACACACACACATGCATACACACAGAATTACAATATTATTTTTCAAATTTTTCATATAAATATCCCTACCAGTTTTGTCCCAATCAACTAATCTCCTTTATTTCTCTCTTCTTTTCCAGCCATGTCCGGCCTGGTCGTCCCTCCAATGTAAATGCACTTTCGTCATCTCAAGCACCAATCTACACACTACCACTCTATCTACACAGAACACCCCCTCAGCACACAGCAAAATGCTGGTGAAATGTATAGTCAACCCCCGTGTTCTGTTTTTAAAAATGAAGAAAAAAGAAAATGACTTTCTGCAACCTGCAGAAAAGGATTTCATGAAGAACATTTGTTTTTTTTTTCTCTGTGGGATTTTTCGGTTGATTTTTTTCCCTCCCCATTTTATCACCCTTGAAGAGGACACAGGATGATGAAGTGTTTATTTTGTATACCTGTCGGGTTGTGCTTTGGCCTTGGATATGTCCAATCAACCGTACATTCAATACTGGAAGGGACTCTGTGGACTCACCATCTGGTTGTAAAGTAAAAACACTGATGTACAGTACATTTGCCAATGAACTTGTTTGCCTCAGAAATTGTTTTCTGTTTCAACTCTCTTTTAATAGATTCACAACAGTTGTGTGTCTTTATAATGTGACTTTTTGTATTTTTATGTGTGAGGAAAAATACACAGGGGCCAAGACAGTTTGAATTTCAACTGGAAAATATATGAGATATATAATGTAGAAAATTGATCATAAAGTACAACAAATACAAGTTAAAGGGGCAAGGCTGGGTGGGTAAGGTTGTATTATGTTTCATTCCTGCATTTTAACTTAAATTTTGTAATTTATTGTAGCTAGAAATCATCTTCAAAAGTAAAAAAAAAAAAAAAAAAAAAATTCCTCTTTGATTCAACAAGCACACTGACGTGTACAAACACTGCTCTGTTGATGAAAATGATGTACTTCCATGTCTAGAGCTTCCTTTTAAGCAAGTGTGTTCTGCCATGTTTTTCAACTTTTTTGCTAGCACTGTATATTAATGCATTCCTAGGCTACTGTGAAGTCTGTTTCTTGTTGATGAGGAGCAGTCTCCTCCTTCTAGCTCCAATTCCCTTATGTGTTTTATATGTGGTTAAAAATTGTAGACTATTGTGATATTGCCAAACTTGTGCTAAATATTTATACATCTGTCTTTTCCATGTTCTTTTAGATTGACAAAAAAAATGTTTAAAAAACAGAATTAAAATCCATTGAGAATGTAGGAGTATAGTAGTTCATTGTCATATTTCTGTTCAAATACACACTTGCGCTCACTGAGGGAAATTTTGTAACATATCAACTATAAATAATGTATTTATCTCTGAAATTTTGTATATTGCTTTTCATTATGTATGTATTAATCGTCATGCCCTTAATATAGTGATGCAGCACAGATAATTCAGCCAAGAACTGTTGCCTTCATTTGTTTTCTTTTTGTATTTGATGAAATGCAATGTGCATATATTTCATGTGTATCCTCAAATTTGTGTTACTCCGTCGAGACTCTCTGTCCATTTTTTTAAGGGGAAGTCAAACTTCATCGTTTATTTTTATATTGATTTTAAATTATCTATACAGACCATTTTGGAGAAAACTTTGTTGGTTGTATTGTCAAATAAATTGTTTGTGACCATATGATAGTTGTTAAGATCCAATAGAGACTAATGTGCATGAGGGACAACCTTGGAGAAAAAAAACACTCCATTTGTGGTTGTATTTTCTTTCTGTTTTGTAGAATGTATAGAAGTCATTTTTACTCACCACTTATGACTCTGCCACATAGCTTACATGTGTTTACAGGGAAGAAAATTTAAAATGTCAACATTTGGAATGGAAACAGAAATGAATAAGTGATGTTTTATTAAAATTTTCAGTAAAAACACAATAGTTCCTCAACTGTGGACTTCTTCGGTTTTAAGTAGCTTGAAGTCTGAATCGGGACAAAAGAGACAGTAGAAACGTCCAAGGACAAACTTGTGATTCATCTGTACGTAGTCATGTTTGGACGTTACCATAGCGATAACTGTTTGAAACCTGTGGAAAGTGTAACATCCTTACTCATCTCCTTTCAGCGAAGCACTCTGACATTGTGGCACATGCCTACTAGTCTTTGTATCAGCACATCCTGCATCTGTGGTGCTTTAAAGGTTCATTGTAGTCTTTCATAAACAGTGCAAGCTTTTTATTCAAAGCAGCCCAAATGGGGCTCATTCAAATCCCTCATTTCATTGCATTAAGCCACCCAGTTAATAAAGAATCAATACATTGAAAGAGCAAGGTTATCCTTTGTCTATAAGGCCTGGTATCGTTTTGAACCTCTTATAGTTTGAGAGCTGAAAGGGGAGCCACTGTGAAATCTATACTCATCAAGTGGGTCAAACAGGAGGGTAGGAGTGTTAGGGGGAAGAATGGTGGTTCTCCTTAAAAACAACTGAACATCTTATCTGGTATCACGAGTGGTCGCGGAGAGCAGGTCACAAAATGTCAATTTCTCATCAAGGCAACATTGTCAGTGGTCACCTCTCCCTTTAATACAATTAAACGACAGCAACTTGAGTAGCAATCAGCATATCACAGCTTATTATGTCAACCGGCATGCATAGATCTCGCCATCACAAGATAGTCCAGGAGCTGCTGATAGCGCAAAGGGCAGATACACTCAAAGAGCCATTTAATTTTCCACTGCGATCGCCTCGCGCTTCAAATCATTCCCTCGCTAATCCAATGTGTCTGATAACAATAGCCACACATCTGCTTCCTGACATTGCATTATCTGTTTCAGATACACATACACAGGTTTGGATCTATCAAACTGCTTACTGTTGTCTCTAATCTTCAATGGTAAAGTCTTCTTGTATGCAGTTTATTTAGTCTTAAATGTCCTATAAAACAAGGGCACAGAAACAAACGAAAAGCTAAATATAAAGAACAATCGGTTGGATCGTCACTCCTGAAATCTCCGCAGACTGGCCGTGCACAGGTACAGTATATCGTCTCAGCAGGTTTCTCTGTAGCCAATGACCAGCCACCGGCTCTGCCACACCACTCAATCATTGTGAGAGCCTCTTTATTGGAGAACTCTAATGGCCACCCTCCACCATGATCTTAATGTGTGCATTAAATATTTATAAATCCTGGGTCAATAATGCCCCATAACCAGAGCCTGACAGACCCCCACCGTACCATGTGGCTGCCTCCCTCTCAAACACAGGCAAAGGTCAAGGGGTNCTGACAGACCCCCACCGTACCATGTGGCTGCCTCCCTCTCAAACACAGGCAAAGGTCAAGGGGTCACACAATCAAAAGAGAGTGAGGCTCACCGCATCCATATGTTGCCACTCTTATCAAGACTTTCCTCAGTACTGGTTATCTGTCAAAGGAAAGAAATATTGAAAGCAATATCGATCTTAACTAGCCTTGTGTTGCCAAGGGCCACGCTTCAAACATCTGCTCACGCATTGTTATATTTCAAAAAAAAAAAAAAAAAAAAAACCTCCTCTCAATAATATAAGCCTGAACAGTAATATTGAACGTCTCTGTTTGACGTTGGCTGCTACATTAATAACAAGCATCATCGCAGCTTTATAAAAGTTGATATTAAATATTTTGTCATTAGTGTTGTGTTAATCGTGCAGTTTGTCATGTAGTCGGGTGACTGGAGTTGCTTAACGTGACCACATCCGGGCTGCGCCGCTGTGCTGTTCAGGTGAAAGATTGTGCTCCGGTGATAGCGCACACAAAAGACCGGCTGGACAATGAGCCAGTCAATGGAGAGCTCCATTTGAAAGAGTCACAATGGCCGTGCATGCTGGGAATTGGGCTGGATGATATAAAGGAATGAAACCTTCATTGAGGCCATGGAGGACAAGCATTCAGAAAAGGGGTTTTGTTTGGTCTTTATCAATCTGCCATTTCCCATGAGAAAAAACAATTCAAACTGACCTTAAAAAGAGAATATTACCTTACTCATCCACTCCCTATGTAGCTCTTATATGTTCACTTTCATCAATATAATAGCTCTGCGTCAATATGTGTACAGTGTCACGACAGGGAATCCCATAAAAATAAAGGTGGACAGCTGATTCTTCTCTTCGTAGACAGTGCTGAGTCATGCTTTTAAAGGTTTGCTCTTGGACAGACGGGGATCTGTGTAATCGCTGAATGATGTGTTTCGCGAAGGAAAAACGCAGCTGAAGTTAGAGTTTATACACGAGTAGTATATTGTTACTGCAAGTCGTAAAACTGCACAACTTGAGTAGATCGTAACTTTGAGATGACAATGAATCAAAATCAGGAGTCTGACCTTTTTTGAACAATCCCACATTTGAATCAAAACAGGGAATCTGACCTTTTTTTCTAAAAAAAAAAAAAAAAAAAAAAAAAAAAAAATAGTCCCACATTAGCTCCGTCTCCTGTCTGTGAACCGGTACATCAGATAAGACACAGTTCCCCAGTTACTGTCAGCTTTGCTAGGAAAATTCTAGATCCACACAAAGATTTCCACTTCACTCACCACAGTCAAGAAGGATGAGCAAAGTATCCCAGTGCTTCCAAATCCATTAAACTTGTATTTGGGTGTCATTTGATACTTCATCAATGTTTCAGTGCATTTCAAACCCACAAATGCAGGATTTACCCCTGGTAGAAATACAGTATTCACCATATTTCCCTTCTATGAACTTCACTTTGTCCAAAAATTAGACCGTAAAGAAATGCCTGGTCAGGGAGTGTTACGCTAAAGTGATAAAATAATATCACTTCAACTGTATTTTCTGTCACAGCCTCCGCCACATAGAGCTCCTTTCATAGAACCATTCTGTAGTGCTTTGTCCAGTACTTCTGGATATGATATCATCTATTAATAATGTAATGGCAATGGATTACATAAAAAAGAGAGCAGAAATAACATCCAATATTCATGCCCCTTGAGCTTGACTGTGTCCAATCCGTTTGGCCCATAAAACCTTAGCCCCATTTCCATATCCGCTGTGGGTCACGACAGGTCTGCCGCACAAAGGCTCACAGAACAGCTCAACTCAGGAAAAGGGCAGTAAAAATCAGGTGGATTTCTGAACCCTTATGAAACAGCCCCCCTTTGGAAAAAAGTGAAAAAGCCCTTTTCCGATTTCAGCGCCTGTGAAAACCTGGTACTGTATTTCCCTCTTTAATTGTGCCACTTGAGAAATTGACGTGCCTCTGAAACATGGCATGAATCTCGCAGTTATTGCAGTCCCCTTGGCGGGGAATGTTGATACAACATCTGCATGCTATAGAAAGTAATGGAAGTAGCAGAGGTGGCAGCTGCAACTCTACAGGAAGTGTGCCATTTTCAGGCAGCGCTGCTGTGAGAACCACTAACTGCCAGCCTGGTCTTGCAGGCAGCTCTGATTGCCAGGACACTATGACAAACACGCAGGGGCTGGGAGTGTTGCATCCTGGGGGATGACAGCTTCTGTTTGATTGTCAATAAGGCTCATTAGCAGAAAAAATGGAGAATGCAAAAAGAGATTAAATGGCTTTAGAAAGGGTCTCCCTCATGTTTCATTACGGGGGATTTATCAGAGCCTTTATTTTATCAATTCCACTTTTCACTTTTGAAAAACATTTAGTTAAAGGACAATACCGGCAATTTTGCAGGTTTGAGCCCAATATATAGAACACGCACATGTTACACTGACAATTATTTCCCAAAATATATTACTACAGCAGAAAATTTTAGAATTTTTTTTACCCTACCTTCCAGTCTGTCATTGTTTCAGCTCATTCCTGTAATTTTTTTTTTTTTTTTTTTTTTTTGTCAAAGTAACTTTATTTAACCTGTCCATTGTATAGACAATGTATGGAAATATAGTTCCAGGAGAAGCCAGCTTTTACCAAGAAATTAAAAATGACCATGCCTTCTACAGTCGGACATACATGTTAGCAGGCAAAACATTGAATTTTTAGGTGGGTTTATCACCTGAACATTTGATTTTGAAAGATTAGGGGATTAGGCGAAAATACAGGAAAACTAAAATACATTTTTATATTTTGGAAATTAGTTATCTGTAACATAACGTGTATAGCATTTATTGGGCTTAAACATGCAAAATTACCAGTATGGTCCTTTAAGTAAAAATCTAAGCTGTAGCTGAATTTATAATTCTAGAAATGTTAAACCTACTTCAGCTTACATTCCAGATTTTTATCAAACTCAAGCTATTTAATAAAACACACCCAACAAATTGTACTCGAGCACTTTAAACACCTGCCATCAAGCTCCTTTCTCTCGCTCGCTCATCTTGAGAACGGCGGCGGATGTTTCCCTCCATCTTAGGGAGGAACGGCCAACAAAGCAGCGTGTAAGGGCCTTTCCCTGAAGAGTCCTTGTCACGCTGCGCCAAACCTCTGTGATTATCGTTGTTTTTGCAGAGAGTGTCCATGCCTGCCAATACCGCTGTTCCATAAATGAATTTGGCCCCTCGTCAACGAATTACCTAACACGCAGAACTGTGTATGTGTCACATCCAATTCCAACTCACTGGCTTTGGCGGTGTGTGTCAGCTGGAGGACTTAATCATCAATCGTCAATCATAATAAGCAAAGCACATTGATAGGGCTTATTTTTTCTCCTCTTCATAGTTAAATAAAGTGTAAAAGGAGAAGTTAAAACTGACCTTGTTAAACTGGGACCAGAGTTTATATTCCTAATTTAGTGTATGGATTAATTAGTCTTGGCAAGTGTGTATATCGGTTTCAATCTAGGAACTATATCCGCTTGATCAAATCATTGCAGGCTTTCGTAAGAAATCTCTGGAATGATATCTGTCAAATTAATCTTTACCCATCATGATGTTTTGTTGCATATTTTTTGCAGCACACTTTTAATTAACACTTAATTGGACAGTTTATATAGAGCCCTTTTTCCTGCATTAGTAACTAATCAATAACCCCATCTCATGTCATCAAATATTAATCACTATGACCTGTTATCAGGCCCTAATGCAACACACACACACAAACACACACACACACACATATAACATGCTAACTGGCAAAGCATGCATAAGGCTGAGGAATCTGGCAATGAGGCTCATATTTTCCCTCTCCCTGATCCAATCCACTCCTCTCCCCCGTCATATAGATCGGAGTCTGCGGGGGCCAGACTGGGCGCTGACAGAGCCCAGATGCTCCCAGTCTGTCTGGGGGACTGGGGAGACTGGTGCCATGGGGTCCCGGAGCCTCTGAAGTGCCGCCCCTTCGTCAACATGACCAAGGCTAGACCTGCACTTTCTCCAGCCTGAGACGCTCTCTTCACTCCGCTGACAACTGCACTGCATAGTCATAGATTGATACATGAAGGAATACACACTCACAAGCACCCACTCTCACGTAATGTATGGCTGCTCATCAGCCGTTCCTAATTAGAGACCCCCAGAGCAACACTTGAGTTCACGAGGTTACAATGACACACTGATACAAGGTTACTAACACACATTTTCTTTCACTTTTTCATTTTATACCACCAGTGTCTCAAACTCAATGTAAGGGCCTCTCTTTGTTCTAAAGAAACAACAATGAAAAAAAAAAAACGCCGTNCAAACTCAATGTAAGGGCCTCTCTTTGTTCTAAAGAAACAACAATGAAAAAAAAAAAACGCCGTATGAATCATCCATCCTCTTGCTTTCTCAAAACTCAGACATCATTACCGAGCATCAAAGTGTGCCATGTTTGAAATGATATTTCTCTTTGTAGTCGTGCTGTAGCATGGAGTGTGTTGGTATTAGATGCTGCTGTGGCAGCTGTCGTGGCTGGCTGCGTGGTGCCTCGGTGTCAGGGCCTCCGAGGCCGCGCAGTCCCGGCAGACAGACAGAGGGGGAGGAAACCTGATATTGCAGCCAAGCCCCAGCCTAATGTCTGTCTATCTCCCTATCTATCCCTGTGTCTGTCTGTCTGACTGATTGTTGGACACTGCCTATCTGCATGGCGGATACTCCTCTGGCTTTCCAGCAGCGCTGCACTCCTCATAGCTGGGTTAAATAGTCTGTTCCAGAAAGTTTAACTCTGTTATTTTCTCTTTTCAGCTGACAAACTTCTGTTAAGGTCAGGAAGCACATGAATAAAAGCAGCTATTTGAAGGATCATACCAGTGATTTTGCATGTTTATGCCGAATAAATGCTACCTATATACATGTTACATTACTGATGAACATTTTTGCAAAACATAAAACCTTATTCTAATTGTCCTGTAATTTTGCCAAATCCCTTAATCTTTCAAAATCAAATGTTCAAGTGATACGCTCATCTTAAAATTAAAATTTTCACCTCTTAACACGTACGTCCGAATGTAGAAGGAATGGTCATTTTTAATTTTTTGGTAAAAGCCGTCTTCTCTTGGGACTATATTCCTTGGTGGAGACATACATTGTCTTCCCTGATGCTGTGTTGGATCGGTTAAATAAAGTTATTTCTATAAAAAAAAACTTAATAGACATCATGTTTGCTGTAATGGATTACTTATCTCAAGCATGTTTCAACTCAATACAGGTTTATTTTAATAGCGTGCTGAAATGAACTGAAATCAATGACAGTCTGGGAAGTAGAAAAAAAAAATGTAAAATTTATCGCTCCAATTGTATATTTTGGAAAATGGTTGTCTGCAACGTAACGTGTATGCGTGTTGTATATATTGGCTCAAACATGCATCACTGCCAGTATTTTCTTTTAAGAATCGCTTCGATTAAGTCATGCGATGCGATAAGGGGTGCAAGTTATGATAATGCTAGAATTATGAGCTGACATGGATGAAGAGCAAGAGATGGAAGCACAGAGTGTTTGTATTTGATGTGGGGGCAGAAAATTGCTCTATAATGAGGAGGGTGTCAGGATATGAGATGGAAAGTGGGGAGTTGGCGACAGGATGTAAGTTATAAGAAGGAAACTAATGTTAGGAAATGTTTTGTTGTTGTTGTTGTGGCTGTATAAGCTAAAATGTATCTTACTACTATCAGCCATGATTACTACAGCCAGGCCAGGTCAAAACCCTGCACTAACGGTGTGAATGCCACCAACCATATCCCTGCTCTTTCTGGGGCTCAATTGAGTGTGTGTTGTGAGAGTGAGCGTGTGTGTGTGAGGGGGTTAATAAATGTTGAATCAAACGCCGCACGAGACACTCACACTCCTTAAGGGTTGCCCATTAGCGGTGTGTGGGTGCATGGGGAGTTTATCAGTGTCTGGGTGATTTATGAAGTCAGACTCAATATCATCCACTTCACCCACACACATATGGACATACACATGCACACATGTGCACACACCAACACGCATGGCCACGTGCTCGCACAGGCACACACATACGCACATGCATGTGCACTCATGTAGTCTCTGTGAATTGGAAGCAGATATTAGGCTAAAATTAAAGGTTTCACAGAGATTAACAATGCGGATGATGAGATCGTCTCAGCCTCTTTTAATCTAATTCCTGTTTTATCTCTGAGCCAGCATGATACAGAAATGGTGCACAGGGTGAATATATGACCACAAAATAATACAGGCATAATGATCACACTATTACTGCTGCTTCTAATAACAATCAATACTGTGTTAATGTAAAAGAATAGAAAAAAGAAGAGATTCCGTAGCTACCTAAGCAATTATACGGCCAATTACTGGCCATGCTGAAGCTTTGATGCTGGACTTGCTTTTCATCAACCACAGAACTCCAAAGACATCAGTATCTCTGGCTGCTAAATTCATAGAATTCCATAGAATTTACTTAGCCACAAGCAAAAAAATAAAAATAAATAAATAAAAAAAGGAGGGTGCTTACAGTGCACTTCAGAGTGCGCCTGCCTTAAATGGGACCCCTTGTGGCTGTGTCACAGCTCCCTTCGTTAGGGGGTTGACTGTAGCCTGTAGTCACCACAGGCATCATTAGCCCTCTGTGAAACCACAGACTGAGTCTCATTCTTCATGTGCCTGTCTGCTGCCTCAACATCTACGCCAGAATGGTGCTCCAATGGCAGAGTAAGTGAGACCAGCAGCACGGAAGACATCCGCACACAGCTGACGGGGATGAGGAACTCAAAAATGCAGCCAAGTTCAAATGTATTCAGTGAGAAGGCCACTTTAAGGGGTTCTGTAAAGGTTAGTGCGAGGTTATTTTTGGAGGGTGGGTTATTAGGCTACCTGGCTACAGAGGAGGAATAACCTATGGACACGTGTGGGTCACTCTGGAAGTACGATAGACAGTGAGGAAAATCAGGAATTTAGTAAAAAAAAAAAAAAAAAANAAAAAAAAAAAAAAAAAGTAACAAAAATTCATTTGTAGAAAATTCCAGGATTAAATGAATTTTTCTAAACACACACACACCACCATTTCTGCCCTTTTTTGATAAAGAATAATTAATCCCAAATAGATTTTGCAGGGTTGCTATGAAAATGAAATAACATATCAACATTTAAGTTGCAGATTAAATGTGCAGGAAGAATTCAAGGTTGAAATGTTGATTTTTGTTTCCCGTTCTGTACTGCCCTCTAATGGAAAACACTCCTCAGAAATAAAGGAAGGAGCTCTCACACACGGTGCTGGAGCAAAGCGAGGAAAGAGGAGACACACACAGCATGATTAATTTAAGATTACAACACTACATGAAATCAATTTTTAAAATAAGAAATAAATAAAATGATGAAAAGGAAAGACTTGACATTTTGAGACTTATTTATTTAAATATGTCTAATGTAGCATATGTACAGTATATTATGCATAGGACATCAGCATTCTCGGCTGATTCCGAGGCGAGAGCAAACAATGAGATCTAAATGAAGACAAAACAAATGCTTCACTACAAAGCTTTTTAGCTGTAAAACTCAGAGCCTTTATCACTGGATGTTGAACAAAGCATTCACTTGGCAGGAAATTAAAAAAAAAACGAGAGGTACAAAGACTAATTCTGCTTAGAAACAAAACACAAAAAAACAACAACAATGCAAGAGACATATTTTAAAGGGAATAATAATTCTTTAGAAAACCCATTCCAGCACTATCTGGCAAACGGCATGGGGACCCGCGGGAGCATATGTTTGTAATTCCTACTGTTCTCTGTTTAAGTTATTTTTGTACATTCTAATTCTGCAACAACTCTGTATCGCATTAACGATGCAGCATCTCTATTCTTAGACTAATAAAAGAGGAGTAGGAAGTGAATATTTACAAGTAGCTCCAGTTATTCCACAGTGTCTGCCAACCGCGCTAAACTTTATGGTCCTGTTTTGTGCTTTTAAAAAAAATATCGGACTTGTGCGTGTGTGTTTGTGTGTGTGTGCTGAGCTCTGTCATGCTTTAGCCTTCCCCTCTCTCATGGGTGAGCAGCCATTGTTTGAGATGGTCGCCCTTGCCGCTCATGTATGGTCCGCTCTGTCCGCTGCTAGAAATGACTCGGTGGCAGGGGATGAGGAGAGGAACCTATCAGAGAGAGAGAGAGAAAGAGAGAGAGAGAGAAAACAATTCAGATCTGAAGAAAGAAACATGAAACTTTTGCAAATATCGCACAAGGACGTGTGTGTGTATGCACGCAGCTGCTTTTCCTGAGATTAACAATCATTTTCTGTTTAGAATGCATACAAAATTTCACTGTAGGAACTACAAGTGACAATAAAAATCTCTCTCTCTAATTTATACATGCAGGTGAGTACATCTGAAAAGCATATTTGCAGGTTTTAAATGTTCAATTTGTGAACCAAATGTAAAACAAAGGATCGTCACATGACCAAAACTCAAAAATCATGAACTGTATGACACTTCTAATATTTCAATACACAGACCAACACTAGACAACAGCTAAATCTAAAGTTATTACTATTTACTGTTGAAGGTTTGTTTCCACCAGTTATATAGTTCAGTTGATAAACACAAAATGCTGATTTATGATAATTAAAACAAACTCTCTAATTTTGTATGGCCCAAAAAATGGACTACAACTTTAAACTTTAAGAATAATTCCATGAAATATTATTATTGTTTCCACATAATAATAATAATAATAATAATAATAATAATATACACTTATAGAAACATGAAAAATAAGAAACACTTACACAATGTCATGCAATACAACACTGCAATAAAAACTACTTTACTTAATTTTTTTTTTTTTTTTTTNCAGTTTCATGATACACTCTAAGGCTGTATTTTGTGAATGAGCTGCATTGGACTGCATTTTATTTAAAAGACCATACCAGTGATTTTCCAAGTGTGAGTGCAAAAACTACTACACATACACGGTATATCCATACTACTGGAGTGTTAAATTTTGGAATTTTTTCCCTGTCTTCCATTGGTTTCTGTTCATTCCAATCTGCTACAAAAATCAACTTGTAGAGACTTGCTTGAGATAAACATGCTTGAGATAAGTAATCCATCACAAACGATTATTATTTTTTGTCAAAGTTATGTAATTAAACTGATCCAACACGGAGCTACATGGAAGAAAATGACTTTCTCTGTCAGGGATAGTCCCAAAAGAAGACTAAACCGACTGTCCCTTCTACATTCAGATGTACGTATTAGCAGGCGAATCATTGAATTTTAAGGTGGATGTAACACCTGAGCATTTGATTTTGAAGGATTAGGGGATTTGGCAGAATAACATGAAAAATAAAATATGGAAAATAGTTGGCAGTAACGTATATGCGGGTAGTATTTATTGGGCTCAAGCATGCAAAATCACCGATATGTATGTCTAAGGATGTTTCTAATATTTGTCCACCTCATTCATGAATATGGAGGAGCCAAATATTTGAAACATAGTGTAATATAATACAGTCCAGTAAAATAACAAGATTCCAACCTCAAAAATGACCACAGAGCTGAATCAACACCTCTCTGACAAAGTATCAACAATAACTACAAATTATTAGTTTCATAAAGTTAGTATTTTTTACAAGACTTTTATAGTGAATTGTATTACCATGAACAGGTGTTCCTATTTTTCTGGCCAAGGAGTGTATTAGCAGAATGAATAAACAGAAACAGAAATACTGACTGATATTTCTCATCACTGTTTGAGGTCTTGATATTATGAAAGAATATCTGGTTTAGCGCATTGTGACATAAAAGTGGAAAATATGAATCTGCACTTTTTCCTCTTTTAATGTTCACACAGCATGAAAACAAAGATCCACATCAGGAGTGCCTGGTTTGATCCTGCACAGATCCACATTCAGGGTGATGGTTCAGTCTTTGCGTATAAATGTTTTTTACTCTTTAATAGCGCAAAGCAAAGAAGCAATCAAAAATTAATGGGCAAAAACACCAGCAGGATGAATATTCAATCGAGAGGGTGTCAACATTAAGATCTGATAACCCTGTGATCATTAAAAAGAGGAAGTCGGTGGAGCATTTACGCTTGTTGCAGACGACTGCCAGGGGGGTCCCGAGTTCTTTGTAAACTAAATGGCTGGAGAAAGATTAAACAAGTGAGCCTAAAACATTTCAGTCATTATGGATTCAGAACAAGAATCGTGGCAATGATTTGAGTGAATCACAGCAATTCTTTCTTTTTTAAATATTCTCAACATTTTCCTTGTTTCACTTGTTCCGCTAAAACACAGGAAAAGCATCCCAACTCCTGCTGCACTGTGACTGTATTTTTCCAATTTAACCGAGTGTGTCCAGAATTGACTGCTGCCCTGACTTGATGGCTGCACCTCTAGCCTTTTATATAAAAGTTGGACGTCCAGCATGTTTCGGTTCAAATCCATCATTAAACCTGCTCCCATATCAACAGCAATAAAACTTTCCGAGCCCCAGATTAACCTTGCAGACACAGAAATACAGCTCGAGTATTCAGATCAATACTGTTCCCCGGGTTTGGAGGGAGAGCAGGGTACCCTCAAGGCCTTCGGATCTGCCTCTTCACTTGGGGAGAAAAGAGCACTATGCTAGGCTTATCAATACTCAAATCCTGGTGAAGAAGAAGTGCCACAGAGAGGCGAGGATCGATTGAGCACACTGAGCTTTTCACAGCTGAAGCCCGAGCGGAGCGGCGCTACTGACAAGTAATTGACACTGACAATCTGACTCTGGATCAGTATCAGGAGCTGAGGGCTCAGGCTCCCAGCCTCCCTGACGAAAGGAAAGAAATGTCTGTAAAACATGAGGCTAAGAAGCGTTATACAGCCATCCAGAAGCAATGCCATTGGCTAGTGCAATATATAAAGTATATAGTCAAACCAAGTTTTATAAATATAATGTTATAAATTGCTTACTCCCATTACAAAACAGAGTCGGAGGAAAGATGAGGATGTACACAAGCTTTTCTACAGCACACGTGAGGAAGAACATCTGACTGATTCCATTTGTGCACAAGTAATGTGCTCTGCCTCACACAGCACACCGGTGGTGCCCACAGCACTACATGGGCAGAGCTAAACGGGCTTTGATCAAAGGGTTTGATCAAAAGAAGACATACCACTTGCCCTCTAGCCCTCCATTTTGTACACAGTGGAGTCGTGGGCAAAATGATGCGGGCCAGGTTTCCTACAAGAATCAGAGATTTACAGTAAGACTCAGAGAGCGGGGAAAATAACATCTGGGCTCAAAAACCTTAAATTCTTACTTATTTTCCATTTTTGCCATCAAATATATTTGACACCTACAGTTTAGATTTCATATATCAGTGCAGATTTTTTTTTAGTTACTGCATTGGTAAGCAAATGGTGTGAAATCAGTCTGTAGGGTTTTGTTGGACTCATTAGTATTTTTCACAAATCATACATTATTCTTAATGTGACATTTTTCACTATCACGTATTGAAATGCACCTACAATATAGCTTAGACTCTTATTTTGTTAATGCAAAAAAACCCTCAAATTTCAAAGACTAATTATTTGTTAATTTATTCACTTTTATTATTCTACTTAGGATTTTACAAATATAGATATTTCCCCCTGAAGCATCATAAGTTATAAATTTTGTTAAATATAAAACATGAAAATACTGTAGACTGCAACTCATGTTTAGATGTGAGACTTCTCATAATCCAAATAAAATAAAATAAAATGGAAAAAAAATGGAACATTATCATGTGATGTCATGTTTACTCCAGAACTAAATCGCTTATTTATTGTCCTTTTAAAATTCTTAATTAATTTAAGAATAAAAGATTTGTTTTTCTGTACGTTGGGATGCAGTAGCCATCAAAATCAAGAAAAAAAAAAAAAAATTACCCTCTCTATGTGGCAAAGTAAGTAAGAGAGAAGCCTGTCAATCAATGTCAGCTACACTCACTGGGTTCCTCCTCATGGCCCCTCCCACCGCTCGCACCGCTCTGGGGTTTCCCGCCATCTCAGCGAGGCGTTTGTACGAAACCGTCTCTCCAAACTTCACATCCCTCAGAAGTGTGCGCAGCACGCGGCTGGTGAACGTGTCTACGAGGAAGCGGAGGAGGGAGAGAGACAGAGAGAGAGAGAGAGAGAGAGAGAGAGAGACTCATTTAATCAATCAAACCCAGCAGACTGCTGATTGAGTGGCTGATGACAACAAGCCTCAATGTTAAACAGCGGCTCATAAAATCTGATCTGGGTTATTCTTAAAATAAGGTGACTTCATGCTTTGCAAAATGTTCAGACTTTTCACTAAAATTTAACGTGTTTATTAACATCTTGGCATTACAAATAATGATAGAAGACATCCTAACTTTTGATCTTTATTTTAGTATTGGTGTCAGCAAGGGCTGTAACACCAATGACAAATCCCTACAAAAGATGGATTTTTCCAAGATGGCATCATAGCATCTTGAAACACACATCATTAATTAAACTAAAATCAACATATTGTACTATTGAATCCCTTTTTCTGAGAAAATTCTTTTCCAAGAACAGAAAACAATTTAACACCAATGACACTGTTCAATGCATGAAAAATTAATTTTAAAGTTAAAGTAATAATTTACAGAATAAGGTAGGAAACTCACAATGTGTGCATTTGAAGAACATCTTCTTCCTCTGAACTTTGACCTTTGAAGTACATCTCCACAACTTCTTGTAAAGTCAAAATAAAAGTTTTAGTATCGACCATTAATGACATGAAGTTAAGGGACAAATGTTCTTTTCAAATTATTTATATTCTTTAAATAGTTATTTTTTTGTCTGTTTATTTTCGTACTTGATAGACTTTGCATGTATGTTTAGTCTGGGAAAATAAAAATCACTGCAAATATCATGGAAGTGGTATAAGCATCAGAAGGATATGACAATGCTGTAGGACTCTTTTTTAAAATACAAAGAGAAATCCCTCCATTTGACCTTACAACCAGCATTAACATGCTACAGTAGCTGATGTGAGAAAATTATTTCTATGGCAGAAAAATCTAGGTTATGCTTTGAAAGGTCACAGCTAAAATTAAAGAAGTTGGCTCCTTCATTTAAAAGGATTAAGAGAGGCCAAAACGACTGCAAATCTGCTCCACATTTTTAATAATAATAATTTGAATGTTGCACACCATTTGTGGCAGTGGGATGACTTTGAGGTTAATCAGACCAATTTGTCCTTTTAATTGCTTTCTATTCAGAGTAGATTCATTATATCATCTTCACTTAAATGGTGGAATTCTTCAAATCATCCGCAGCTTAACCGACCACATTAACGGCTTTGATTTCATTAGCACTTTAGCGGTAGCATTATCTTTTTTTCTGGATTACCAGGCGGTGACCGAGAGGCGTGTTTGTCAAGCTCAGATTGCAAAGAAAATCAAACGTGTTTGAAGCATCTCAAAACCTTAAGACTTTCAGCGTGTCTAGCGAGTGAACAACACTTTTGCACAGTGAACAAGAAGGGGAACAATAGTCTCGTTATCAAAAGGGGGTGAAATTCTTTGAGTATATACATGTACTCAGTCATGAAAATTCAATTAGCGATCTCCCATTCTCTCTCATTTTGTGGTCTAAGACAGCACATGACAAGTGATCTGTGTGAGATCTGTCTAAATTGGCATTGTGTGAAAACATGTCACACCCCTGTCTCTCTTCTACAGAGTGAACATCCTTTGCTCCCCAGGCTCCCTCACTACCTTATAGTCACTCTCCGCTACACAAAGCCACGCGAACAAGGCAATTTGCCTAAACTGGGGGGAATAAGTGTAAAACCTAAAGGGGATAGATTTGATTGATGCACACCCATGTGAGTTCTTTGTCTTGAACAAGGCCCGTAGGTACTGTTTAATAATTTTTCAGGTAATAATCACGCTGTCAACGAGATGACGGGCTCTTACGCAGACAGACTTAATGTTATGAGGAGATAAGATACACCCAGGAAAATTCTTTTATGCATTATTCTCCCTCATAAAGCATGGATTTGGTCAAACTATGTGTGTGTATGTGTGTGTGGATATCGCCTTGTCACTGGTCGGTAAATGAAACCTCTCCTGAACCGTGGCTACGGCAAATCTCTGCTGATGCAAAGTTAGTGACAAGCAACGGAAATGTAAGCAGCAAACTCCAGTCCTGTTTACAGCTTCCACAAATCCTGATTTCTAACACTTCCAGACAAAAACAAGTGTCTGCAGTTTTATCTGCAAGTACAGAGGTTAAAGAACTTTGCCCTCATCGGTGTAAGTGACAGCGACTCCATTCGGGTCACTCGAGGTGACCAGCAATGATTTGGAGAGCAGTCCCCTAGCCCCATACTTCATAAAGAGCCTAATACACTGTGTCTGGGGTCAGGACCCTCTTTAGATCGCGGTGCAGTGATGTCAATTGTTTAAATAAAAGTTGAGAGGAACCACTTACGTGTTTACAGACATCCCATAATTATGTCACAGGTCATTACCTACCGTAGGGCCGGGTGATAGGGCCCCTGGAAAGGCAGAGACAGATTGACCCACGCTGAAATTGAATGGATCTTGCGATTATGAAGATATTGACATATATGATTGATTTGCTCATAACTTTGTATAAGGCCAATTCGGGAAAAACAGAAAACAATAAACTGAATTCCATTAGGTTTGCTAATGATCGCCTACGATTTGGAGAGATGATTTCCAGCTGACAGTCACCTCATCCATGGTTGTGAGAATAAAAAGACAATAGTGGAAATGCAGCCACCTCATTATCCTTTGTGTCTAATGGGAGGGAAGACTTTGACTCCCAGTCAAAGTGTCTCTTGAGTCTTGAGGGATCCATACTTTTGAAGGCTGACGGGCTGCTGATGATTCTCTGATTATTCGATATTCTGAAAACGTTCATTTCCCTAATTCCTCTCCACATCACAGGGGAGAGTCCTGGTGAGTGTCTCATCTCACCCTGTGCTGAGCGCAGGGGGAGGTTCAGGCTCCTGCAGGAACACAGTCATTTGGGCTTTGAAGATGGCCCTTCCCCCTCTTTGCCTGGCCCCCTCCCCGCACATTCCCCGTGCCGCTTACCGAGACTAAGATTCTCTCGTCTGTTACATATGGATGTATAATTAATGAGATAAGAATTTGCATCGTTTTAAGAACCCACGATGGTGTCTGTGTTTTTTTGAGGAGGCGAATGTGAGTGCATGCACATTCACATGTACATGCACACGCCATTCCTCTGCCTCTGACGACCAAACTCGCATGTGATGTGACGATCAGAAAAGTGCACCTCACATCTCCTCTCATGTCACCTCTGTAGCTCGGCTGTGTCGTGACAGCTAATATGAAAACTGGCTTGTTTTGTCAGAAATGTGTAAATAAACATGGCAACACTTCAAGTGAAGGTCACAACTCAATATTACATGACAAGTGCTGCGAGAGCGGAGTCGCGTTCGGGTTCTCCCACAAGATAACTGAGCAAACAAAAGTTGGTTGTCACAGATCGTAATGACCTGATTAAACTTGCATTTTTTTTCCCAGGCAGGCGGCGGGTGCTTGACTAGGAATTTGTGCAGCGCTAAGGCAAACTATAATCCTTAATATTTGTGAATCAACAACCACAAAAAAAAACAAAAAAAAAAACAATTTTCTTCCCTGAGAAGATGAATACTCTTGATGCTCACATTTAACATTCTTATACCGGCATGGCCTATGGTTTTGACTACTGAGAGCAATCCAACCCTAAATCCTGTATTTACTGAGCCCCAAAACAACAGGCGAGGGAGAGAGGTGGAACGCAGTACAATCACCTATTCAGATCAGGTACTAATGAAGAATTCCATCTATCCTGAAATTTAATTAAAACCCCAAAGACTTCAGATGAGATGCGATTTGAAAGAGCCTGGGGCTGGTACACAAGCACTTGGTGGCGAAGGGAATCACACTGAAAGTTGATATCGTAATTGGTCCTGATGTATTTCTGCATTGCCTTTGCGGGAGCGTGGGACTCATAGCTGTATACAGGGTCTCCACGGAGTACCTGCTCATTGAAAATGCCATCACTCAAGCACCGCAGATCTGCATGAAATTAGAGAGCAACTAAGTGCTGATTGCAGGGGAAGAGAAGCACAATTTTTAAATGCATATATTAGGAGTTATTTTTCTGTGTAGGTGTGCTTCACATAAATGAGTTCTCCTGGAAATATTTAAGTTGAAACGCAACGAGCATCTGGGTGCGATGAAGATTTGTGATTTATGATGTCAAAAATGAGTTGTCAGGCTGGGTTATTGTTTGTTTCCTTTCACTCGTGTGTCGCATCTACCAGTTAAAAGGACACTAATTGTCAATTTCTGGGGTCTTTTCCTTTTACTTGCTGTGGGTGACTAGTCAAGCCAACAATAAGCTCATTCAAACTTTACTACCATTCACATGTTCTCATTTAAAAAAAAAAAAAACAAAAAAGAAAAGCTTCCTGTCTGAAAATATCAAGAGTGGAATTCGATCAGTTTCAAAAAATGTGCCAAGAATCATGGAAGAGCTTGCCAAGACTAACACGCGTCGTAAGAGCTGCCACAGATTACTGAACCAAGTTACAGCTCTGTGTTCTGTTCTCTCTCTTTCACTCACACACTCGCTTTTCCCCGCTCGCACTCTCCCAGCCTCGCTCTCCCCCTCTCTCTCTCCCTCAGCCATAAAATACTTCATTATAACACAGTGAGCCAGTGAGTGTAAGTGATGTAACTGACAATTAAGAGTGAAAGCCTGATCCCAGTCATGGCTCTGCAAATATTTATCCATGACAGACCTCCTTGCAGGGCGGGGTGGTGAAAGGCAGGGAGCGGGAGACTCCCAATGGTCTGCGGCTCACTGAAGTACGCCTGGAGCCATTCAACGCAGCTCTGCAACTCAGGGCTCGTTTCTGCCGGGCTTTCGTTGACCACACAGCTCAAGGGGGCCTTGCTGCTCCTGTGAGGGATATAAGGCAGGACGGGGAGGTGAGGTGGGGATCAGAGGAGTAATCATAATACAGAATTCTTGGTTGAACAGTGCTAAAATGTGTCACAAGAGTGTAATAACATGCCATGAGCGACACAGATGCAAGATGACATAACTTGCCGAGTGAAACTAAAGTTGTTAATCAAGACGTGTTTAAAATCAGAAGTTATACTTTTCAGCGGGCTCGTGTTTGGCTGTGACAAGTTTCAGAGCTAGGAAAGACACTGCAAGGACAGTAATCCTGACATGTGCTACTGCAGATAAAGTAGTGTTTGAAAGTTTAGAATCACTCAACAATTTTCATGCTTTACACAGAAATTGATACTTTCATTCACTGAAGTGTCATTGAATTGATTTACATACATTTAGCCAAGACATCAATGATGATGCAAATGGCTATTACTGCTGGAAATGACTAATAATTAATGAAATAATTAATTATCCACATAAAAACGCAAAGCTCCATTTTCAGCAGCCACTACACACACTCTTTAAGCTCATCCTTAATTAATAATATTTAAATGCTATTTGGTTATAAGAGACACCTTTGCAATTGTTAGCACAGCTGAAACCTATTATTCTGTTTAAATAAGCCAATAAATTTCCATTACTTGGGTTTCAAGGTACTGGCATTCCTAAAGTTAAATTCTGGGTTCAAAAGTGGCCAAAACAAAACTGCTTTCTCAAGAAACATGTCAGTCTATTGTTGTTTTGTGAAAGGAAGGTTATTCCATGTGTCAGATTGCCAGAAGATTTCATACAAAGATGTCCACCACTATTTTGAGAGAAAATGAAAAACTAACCAGGACAGAAGAAAAAGAAGCTTAAGGCCCAGATGCACAACTTAGAGTCTGTGGTTAGACAAACAGATGCCTTACAGGTCGTCAGTTGGCTGCATCTTAAATAGTACACACCAAATACTGGTGTCATCTGTGATAGTGAAAAGATGACTCTGGGATGCTGGCCTTAAAGGCAGAGTTTCAAAGATAAGGCCACATCTAAACCTGGGAAATGAAAATAAAGGTCATCCACTGTCCACTTTCTGTTGTTCTTTTGCCAATTTTAACCATTTCTTTTTATTTGCCAGTTTCAGATAGCCAACTCTGGCCAGCATCTTATGAAAAATTCTGGGTGATTCCAAACTTTTGCATGCTGGTGGAAATATTTATATTACGTGTAGCATGATAAAGTTTGAAAGAAAACATTGCCAGGTCATAAGAAACAGTGTTAACAATTTATTTCAAACAAGTTTAAGGAAGCAGAAACAGTTTTTCAGAAGAGTTTTGCAGCTGTTATGCCGTAACAACAATTTCAGCTCTGCTTGGGTCTGGTTTATAGTTCATGACAAGAATAAATGGATTTTTGTGGCCCGAGTGCTGCTGGCCAGCAAAGCGCCACGCTTGGACGTGCATCTTAGCATGAGTACATGCTTGGAGGAATTTGCCGATGGTTGAGTTGGCATCACTTAACAGCTGAATTTCTCTCTGCTGCTGACCAACCCCCAGGTCAACACAAGCAGACTGACCCATATTTGACACTTAAAGACCCTACTGGGAAGGTCCTCTCTTCTCATGTGCATTACTGTAAAGTGGACCTCAAGCTGTGTTGTGGATCTGGAACAGGCCACCAGTTCCATTAACTGGTGTACAAACCGTATAAATAAATAATATCACCATTTAAGTGCCCCTTTTTCAAAATTGGTTTATCCTGTATGGTATTAATAATAGACATTTACTTTGTTAAACACACAGACCGTCTCTCTCTCCTCTCTCGCCGTAACACAGTTAACATTGCCCTAAGTGTTTTTACACTTCTGCAGGATGCAGTTTGAGCAACATTTTATATTGGACACATGAAGCTGGGGTTTACTGGAGTGTTATGACTGAGCAGGTCAGCTTTCAGAGAAACACTCCGCCTTGCTAGTTTGTGGCTGTGTGATGAAAATCTCCTGGGTGCCATTTAACAGTGGGTGTAAATACAGTAAAAGGTGTAAATACTCTCATTTCTAAATAAACCACACAGCAGTTTATAGTTGAGTGGTGAAAAGTCGGAAACCCACCAGTGGGTCCTGCGCTGAGACCCACTCAAACAATGGCCATGGCTCATGGCAATCTCTGTCGGCATGGGTGAGTGCCCAGCCAGCCCCTACTTGTCATTGTCTCTCCTTTCTATCCCCTCTTCCCTCCCTCTCTCCCCCAGCTCTCCCTCCTCATTTCCCCCCTCTCTATTTCTCTATCCTCCCACTCCAGCTCTTTTGGCTCCCCTCTCCTGCACACACCCACCATCCCCCCACCTTTCTTTCTCTCAGCAAGGATCTTCAGGCCACTGTTCCCTCTCTGCATCGCCCCCACCACCAACACCTCCCCAGCACACCTCCTTCCTCCTCCACCACCACCTCTACCCCTCTCCTCTCTCTCTCTACACCCCCTCTTTCTCTCTGAGAGGATGTTCCAGCCGCTGCACACTGACAGCTCGGGGATATTGTGTGTGGAAATGTTCCTGTTGGACCCGCAGGCCCTTACAATCTACCGGACAAAGGGTAGAGCACCTTTGCTTAAGGCTTGACACCTTTGACCTCCAACTCACACTTCAGACTTGTCACCGTTGCTAATTTTCCTCCCCTCAGTCCTCCGATATGGATGCTCCTGCTTTAAAGGTGTTTGAGTGATACAACATTGACAGTAGTAAAAGTTAATGCAATGCAGTACATGTTATGGCTGGTAAACAACACCAAAATAAATAAATAAAAACGGAACAACATCAGTTGAGCTGAAGTCTGTCACCTCTAGGTGCAATGGGGGATTGTCTTTAAAGAGCAGCTGGCCAGTGGAGATGTAGCTCCTGCAACGTTTTCTGATGCTACTGTGAATCACAAATCAAGCGGCGAACATCATGTGATCTTAATGGAGACCAGACTGGCAGATTAGAAATTGTGCCCTTGAAATGAGCGATTACAGCTGTCTAATAAATGTCAGTGCAATTACAAAGAAACTCTCTTGAGATAACTGACATTCCATGTATAAAAACAATTATAATTACTATGGATATATTTCAATAATTTCAAATTTGGATAAAGCAAAATGTTCATAATAGTAATATTATTTTAAAATATCCTGTAGGCACTCAAGATTCCATCACAGGTAAGGAAATAAGAAACTAATTCCGAACTAGCAATGTGTTGCCGAAGTAAAAAGAATATTTCCCCTGATAGAAGATTGTGATTTGAGAAAATTTCTAATATTCTGCTCATGTCACAATCAATTTCCAATTACCATAAATCATTGCTGTGTAAAGTGGGAGTCATTTGGAGTTCCACCTATTTTCTAACTCTAATATAAAGAATGAATTGAGCATTTATATAATGTTGGAGGTTATTTCATTCATCCTGCAAGAAACAATCAAGAGACAAAAGAAAAAAAAGAGGTGAGTAATATCATATCTTAAAAAAAAAAGACATTAATTTTATCAATTTTCTTTGGCATATTTGAGTCGAGCTGCACAAGTCTTCAGGAAGACTTTTTTTCTATCAGCTGCAGGTGTAAGAATGAAACAGGTTAACCACAAGTTCTAATTGAAAGGAATCATAGCAATCTGCCGAAGGGTGTAATGGTATATTGCACAAAAAGGGGAAAAAGTCAGAACTCATGCCTCCATGCTGTGAAGCGTGATGGCGCTCATCCCAACTCGATCGGCTGTCACTTTTGACACAGCCTGCCAGAGTTCTCCTTCACCGATCATGGGTAACATGGCGGGTCAGGGGATGAAATAGAAAAGGCCAAGGCCAGTCCAATATTTTCCTCAGCCTTATAGCTGCAGATACTTAACTCGGAGATGTCAAAGACTCAAGAGAGCATGAAAAAAGCCGAAAATGACTGTCTAAAAAGGGAAAAAAAATACAGCATGTCTCTATGAATGTCAAGATCCTGATGGTCTCTGAGCCAAAAGCTGTGATACAATTGTAAGCCACTTGCTCAATGCAGCTCATTCAACCATTTGAAGATCATTCAGATCCCTATCTGGCTAATGCAGCACTAAGGTCGAGAGCTTTTGGAGTGGTAAGCTGTAAGTAATACTTCCTATTCCGTCCTATAGCGCACGTTCTGTCAAGTAAAGTCAAGTCAAGTTTATTTGTATAGCACATACAATGTCTCAAAGGGTTTTACAGACCCACACATTAGCAGTTCCCGACCCAGCCCGAGCTCTCTAAGAAGATGAGAAGACGTTCTGTGCTCTGCTATTTCAAAATAAAAACAACTGGGCCAGATAAACTGCTCTCTAGATATCCAACAAGTCTTATTAGCGAATGTCCACCAAAGAGGCCACAACACTCAATCCAATACATAAAGGTGGCAGTAAAATACTGCAGAGTAGGCAACAAAGCACACAACAATTAGGTCTTCTCCCAACTGGCTAGCCACAGGAGTCAGTGAAGGCATGTATTACCAGAGCCTTAACTCTTACTCCATTATGTAGTGTATCCACACCTCGACACAGCAATGTTTATCTACAACAGACTACTGAGCAGTTTCAAATAGCGTTTTTAGCCTCTATTCTCAAGTGCCACAGTAAGAGATTCCAATTACCCGAATGGTGAGGAGCCAGTGAGGGAGGCATAAAGTACATTAGGGATCCCCTGTAACTGTAGGGACCTTTTAGAGCCTCGACTGAAGAGGGCCCAGAGACTGGGGGGACAGTGACCCTGCATGGATAGCCTCTGTCAAAATTTGACCACGTCAAGCACAAAGGCATTATGGGAATCCAGTGTCACCAAGTCCTAATTACTGTCTGTGTTCAGAGCAAATTACTGCCTTGTTCCTCTGATTAGTGAGGAGGCTAATCTTCACCTGTGTACGCCAGCACTGCTGAGGGCCCTTGAGTGTTAGCGCTTCGTCTTCTGTAATTTATTTTTAAATCAGTGCCCGCTCCCAGGAGTTTTGAGTGTTTTGTTGTGAACCGCTTACCATGATCCCCACCACCGCCCCCTCACCCCTAAATCCTTGACTAAATCCTTGTTTGGTGCCGCATGAAGATAAGCAAGAACAACACTTGGGCATAATTGACTCGTACTCCTCTCCAAGATTTCAGAACGGAATCATCTCTCTGCATATTGCCTTAGTATGTTACACACTGTACACTTCTGCATGTTGCAGATATAGAATCCAATCAAGTTCTAAAACAAACTAGCACAGCCCTCCTGCCGAAAAACTTCCCGGCTGACGGCAGGAAAAACTGCAGTAGCTGCTTTTAGCTGCACCGCTCCGGTCTCGTCCTCACCCTGGAGGGTCCGTTTTAGAAACCACAACATTTGCAAATATTCATCTGAAGAATGAGTGAATGTCAGCGTCTCGCCTGTGTGGGGCGGTTTACAGGTAGTGAGTTACACAGGTGTTGGTTTACACAGGAAATGGCACATGCCGCCTGATTGGGAGGGTCCCAGGAGACAGCGCCATAAACATAGAGCACAGATGGGTCCAAGGGCCAGTGGGAGCAGCACCTTAATGAATACGCAGCTGAGTACTACACTTCACAACATGCAAAACAATATTCTAAGGCCGCAGTAAAAAATAGAACAAAAATCATCTGAACATCATTACAAAATGAATAATTCATATCATTTCTAAAGGGACTATGTCAAAAAAAAAAAAGTCTCTCCCAGCTTTGTTGATGATTCCATTCAATATCTCAGTAGATCAGTGTTTGTATGACATAGCACTTTAAGCAGTTTATTTAGGACAAAATTGTGTGTATCAAAAATAAAATTAAAATAAAGACTTGTATAATTAAAACCATCAAACTCAGGACAAAATTGTGAGTGTCAAAATGACATTAAAATAAAGACTTGTATGCTTAAAACTGTGTTGAAATATGACAGAGTCAGAGAAGGAGAGAGGAATAATTGTGGAAAATAATGTGAGCATGACACATAAACAGGCTTCAAACAGGAAGCACATTTACCACACGGCTATTCAGTGTGAACCGGGACATTGATTCACAACACTACATGAGTGTGAGAAAACGATAAATGCATCACCTCAGATATTTCACACTCGCGTCGGTAGTGTGTAAAAGCTGTTGTGACAGCTTGGGTATTAGGGCTAGATAGATGGAAAATGTCTGTCTGCTTATGAATGCCAATGTGAGTGGGGAGACGGGTTCGACACAAAAACACTCCACCTCAGAACAATTAGGCTGTTTTCAGGCTCCATCCAGTGTTGTCAGTGATAATGGAAAGCTGTGAGGATAACTGGTGATAAATAGACTTTAACACCCTCCTCCTTAAGAGCAACGCAGTCCTGCAGTCCTCTCATATGCTTAACTAATCATGACCATGGCCGGCAAAATCATACAAAAGACTAATTACTGTTGTACTTCACTTCAGTCTCAAAGGCCTCTTATATAAGGACTTGGGGGTTCTCCTGCCTCTTTTCTCCTCTTGATGGGTATTTTTTTACAAGTAGGCCTCATGCTAGACAAAAGCGTTTAAAAATTGGTGATTGCTTTCATGCGCTTTAATTACATTCAGAAATGGCATTTCTGCCACATAATACACCCCTATTGTTTCAGAATTATCTGGCTTGGAGAGTAAAATCTACAATATTTGATGATGCTCCCGAGCTAAATCGCCTCTTGAAATTGAAATATGCTGCCGAAATACAAAATAAAAAGCCTGCCTTTGCTGCTGATATACTGGAAGCTCCTTGGCTTTCTGCAGAATGCTATTATTATGCATATCCAGGTAGAAAGTTAATTAACCCAAAGCTTAAGCTAATTATGGTAGCAGAATGCTATCAACCAAACGCTTTCAGTCAGACAGCTGTCCAGAATTTCATTTGCTAATCATTTGTCTTTTGCCGGAGCATATGGTACATTTCCCCGCTATCACAGCAACAACAAACAGATGAAAATCATTAACTAAAAACAATGTGCAATGTGAAAAATCAGACACAGATTTATACGGCTTTGTGTCAGAGAAAAAAAGCCGGATTTATGGCCAGGGAAATATAATGATAATTTTTGGTTTTAGCCACTTAGGATTTTAGGCAGATCACATGACCCAAGTGTGCTGGGAATTCAGATGCACAAATATATTGTTTATATCTATATGCAAATGAGACACAATGTTTTTTGTTTATCCGTGTAAAATTAATTACAATGTTCTATAGGAGCATATGCAAAGAGCTTAACAATTCTTAACAATTTTTAGCTTCTAGCACATTTTGTGCCTGTTTTTCCAACACAGTATTTTTATGTTGTTAAAAGTAGAAATCCCTCACCTCCAAATTATATCAATTATTTTCTGAGAAATGCTCCATGCATTATTATTATTATTTTTATTTTTTTTTTCATAAAAACACATCATACCAGCTGTTAAAGTGTGATTGATATCAGCATTGCCTTGTGACATTATCAGGCAATAAAGGCTACTCAGGTTCTAAAGCAACATGTCATACACAGGCTCCTGTAGTACATTTCTATTGAGGACCTCACAAGCTAAATTGCTTTTTTCCAGCTCCCCCACATCTCAGCTAGCTTGACAGACAAATTGATCAAAGCATTGTAAAATAATATGCTCACAAAATGTCTCGGGGCAGGAGTCCAGCCCTTTTTTCATTTTTCACCCTAATAAAAAAGTGCTCTATGATTTCCTCTGTATTATGTGTCTGTGCTCTGTGTGAAAGAGGCAAGAAGCATCATATTTCAGATAATAGTAATCTCCTGTAAACAAAATGCGTATCATTTTTCTGTGAACGCTGTGGTCATGCTAAACTAAGGGGGGAAGCTGGTTAACAGGGAGGCTGGTGCGTAGGGCCCCAACAGGGGTTGTTGAGATGTAATGAATTTGTTCATCTGATGGTGCCTTCAGGGCTGTCGTTAGACTGGCAGAGGAGGTTGATTTCAGGAAATGTTCCTAAGATCAGTTAGGAAGCAAAAGGGGCTTGAGACGTTTCTATTAGAAAAAGCTGACGGTCATGGTGTGTAAGCAATACTTCAAGGGCGTTTATGTAGCTATAATGGCATTTATCAATAACTATCTATCAATGCCACAAATGCTTTTGTTGCTGCTCCTGCTGTTCAACAGCAACCAATAGTGAATTTTGAAGAAAAAAAACACAGGAAGCAAACGGGGCTGGGTAAACCTTCAAAGCTTTGACTCGCTCACAAATATCTAGAGTAGGTCCCTTTATGTTATGCATAGATGCTATCTATTTCCCTTATCCAAAATATGCTCTTAGAGTTCATTTATCACACTGACTTTCTAAGCCCCGTACCACAACACATCAAAAGCTGGAAAGAGCCTTGTTTAGTATGTCATAAATAAATCAATGGAAATGGCTGATCTGAACTATTACATCTACAGGCAGGCTTTTGTGAGATCTACATGTAAAGCTGGTTGCAAAGATAAACCTATATTTTGTCACTTTATCTCGCCTCCCTTAATGCCTGTTTACACTGTGTTACTCCATATATCTGAGGTGGTTCTAGTTTCCCCGTGCTATGACAATAACATTCCATTCAACTGGTCCTGATAAAATCTAAACGTTGTGTTTATTGATTTGCAGCTCACACCTTAGAGAACATACAGACAGCGATGTAATCCAAACTACACTTATGACCGACATAGCAAATGATATTAAACTCAGAAATGATCTACTGATGCGAATCATTAAATTCATTTGCATATTCCTACTGAACCTGAACACACAAATTAAACCCTGTTCACAAGGAGATGGAGAAAGGTGCTTGTGCATGGTTACAGGACATCTTCCATAATCAAAATTCCATATTATTAATTTTCTCACTTCAACTCATTAACAACAAGTGGAATGTTTTTACTGCTTGATGAATTTTAGGAAATAGCAGACAGTCGAGAAAGAAACACATGTTGAGGTATAATATACAAGGTCATTAATGGCTTTCCATAAATTAGAATTTGCCATATATTTTCAAAAGGATAACTTCCTATCTGGGTGCATATGAAAATGGTTTAATTTCCCAAACCATTCAAGTTTATCAAATGCGAATCCGCAATACATGGATATTTAATTTCAATCTAATCAAAACTAATCTGAGATGTAGGATGTGGACCTGTAAAAATAAGGAATAAGTGCTTATTAATGCTGAGTTTAATCAGTTTCAATCGCTTCAGTAAGACTGTCAACATTCTAACAAATTTGAGCGATGGGGAGGGATGAGATGCAACTGCATATTACATTTCTGAGTGATGGTTGACATGCAGAACTACTGTGTACAACTTGGAAGAAACATAAATAAACAGGAGCGAACAGTCCATGCTCCCCATGGCCTTTGCTGACCCCACAGACTTCAGCTCTAATCAACTCCCTTGTGGATAATAAACAAGTTATTTTTCTGAAATTTCAAATATACTGCAGGAAGAATCACAATCACATGCCACCAGAAATCTAATTTCAAGCCCAACTGTATTCTAGTGCCCCTCATATTTCTACTGCCTGCTCATATTTGCCCAACTTTCTCCAGGATATTTCTTGTGGGATCTACAAAAATGCCCTGCTTCCAATGAGGAATGGTGACACTCCATCACAGGAGTGGATTCTGTCTGCCTGTAAATTTCACACCTTTGTTTATCACGTCACCAGCCTGGCTGTTGTACAGTACCTTTCAGCAGGTGCAACATCCATTAGGATCTGGATGGTGTGCACACCATTCTCACATCCACTGACTTGGATCTTCCCCAGGGGGCTCAGCAATGAGATGGTCTTCTGAGTGCACTGGCTCTCCCTCTGCTTCTTCATCTCACTGCCCTGCTAAGGAAGCACAAATTACACTGCGTTCATTGACATATTCATGTGGTAACCTTCAGAATTTCCCACAATATTTGCATTGAATGATCTATTGAAAACCTAGCGGGCCACCAACAGATGATGACTTACATTTTTGAACACCTAGCCTCCAAACAATGTCATGATTTGACTTGATCCCTACATTACTATCCAATATTTCTTTTGTGCATGGGAAAGAATACGCCTATCTAACCAATAAATCGCCCATTTTTTCCCCTCTTTCTGTTCTATATATCACATAAATGAGAAAAACAATGCAGTCTGTTCCCTTGTCTGGTGGGGGATTCCCAAGATAGCTCGACATTATTTTCAATCCGTCATTTTTGGTTGATGGCCGGGATGTTTTTCTAGCATTAAATTTGTTCCTTAGGGTGCAACTCCGATGGGATTCTGGTTTCTAGCCCTTAACAACAGCAAAAACGTGCAGCTTTTCTGACGACTGAGATGGATACTGGCAATAACCAGACAGCAGTTCCTTTTTTATTTTTACTTTGAGGGAAGGAGAGATGATTGACTATGTTATATGTGAGTTTTTGAGAGATGGGGGTTATAATAAATAAAGGTCACATTGATTGTAAGAGTTTCAACCAAGGAACCTTTCTTTCCTGGAACCCTGATCTGAAAACTGCCGATAGGAAGTCTCTAAAACTGTCTTTTTAAAATTTAATACTATTACATAATTTACATTCATAAATTTAGAGACATATTTTTTTGTGTGAGTTAATTGTAATTTGACTGATTTGATGTTAATATTTTCTAATTGAAAATTTCCTCTGCAACATTCAAATTTTAACAAGAAAAGTTTTTATACTCCAATAGTAACAGGAGAAAAAAAAAAAACTTGAAATGCACTTGTGTAGTTACTCAATCATTCAATTTTAAAACCCTTAAAAATGCTATAAATCCAGTAATTAATTTTTTAAAAAGTGCTACTGCAGTTGGCCCATATAACTCCAAAATGGACCACATAAGGAAAAACAAAGACAAAGTAGTCATGCATTTTCACTATTTCATGTAGACCCCTCCCTACACACACACACACACCACGGTATCTGTCATGGTATGTGATCACAAATGTGTCTGCTTCAACTTTCTTGTTTCTACTTTTGCAGCTCCCACTGTATTCATCAGGGGTTTGCCTGAACTGACAATAAAGGCGAGAAATTTCAGAGCCAAACAATGGTACAGTGCACTTTGGATAAGCTCTGTTTACCGCCTGCCATTTAGCAAACTGGTAATAGACCTACAGATAGAATAATGGACTTTGGCAATAATGGTCTTGGCTAATAGTCTATACTGATTAAAAATAATGCTATCATGTGTTCTCTGTTGGTTTTTTGTAGAGTAGAGCAGTATAAGTGACTACACTTGATGACCAGCTGCCCCTTGAATCTCTCTGGTGAGGAATAACAAACATATTTACTTTTTTTATTCGTTGCACCTCCTACTCCAGTTTGTCTTGTTGTTTAAGTCCGTGCCAGTGACTAACTAGTTAATCCTAGAAAGTTAAGAATATTTTTTTAAAAATCAGGAAATGGCTTGTTCCCAGACATACAGTTACCCCCAAAAAAAAATCCCAAAATTTTGACCTAATTCCTGATTTTTCAGTACTATTATATTTTAATATATCACAGGTATTAACAACTTTTAGTAGTCATTCAAGATTTTTAATGGTTATTCTGGAGTTTTTCAAGATATTATTACCAAGTGTTTCAGGGTCAAAATTTAAAATTCATGATTAGAAATTGTTATTACCCTCAGATCTGTAATACAGTCAACTCCATCTAAATTATTAATTAATTATATCACCAA
Source organism: Lucifuga dentata (assembly GCA_014773175.1). Classification (NCBI taxonomy): domain Eukaryota; kingdom Metazoa; phylum Chordata; class Actinopteri; order Ophidiiformes; family Bythitidae; genus Lucifuga; species Lucifuga dentata. Next base: position 41,900 of record VXCM01002093.1, read on the forward strand.
TGTTGCAAACACAGCAGGGATAAGCTTGCATTATCAGGTGACACATAAAACACTGATTTTTCATCATTAATACAAAACGTGAAGTTTTTTTTATGTGAATTTAGTTGACATTTACCACGTCAAAAATAAGATTTGGGAGCATTAGGATGATTATTGTTCGAAAAATGCAACACGTCTGTTTCTGCCGTTTTGCTCCGTCAAATTTTGGCTAAAAAAAAAAGACAATACGGGACCACAAACGGCGACTAGCTCGACTCTATGTGTGTAAGTGTGTTAAACTTGATTAAAAACTCCTGCAAACACACACTGAATCTGTTATAATGTGTGCAGTGTGCAGTGGGGGCCTACAATCCAGCCTCTGCCTTCAATCCTTATAATTAAAAACAGTAATTCAAACGCTCTCGGTCGCTCACACGTATACGTGTTTTCCTGCAGATTATATCAGGCGTTATGACAGATAATAACACCACAAACGAAGCCTACAGCTTACAGTTTAGCCTAATGTTCCGTACGGTGCGTGTGCTTCGCTCTCTTCTTCCTTTTCCATGTGAAAAACAATAAACTTCTTCCTGTTTCTCTGCACAGCGTGCTTAAAGTGGCCAATCAGAAAGCCCCAAAGTCCGCTCCTGTTCTGTGATTGGCTGACGAAAGTCTCCGCTCCGCCCCTGCCAGAGACAGACAGGGAAGGCTTGTCTAATAGCACTCAAACTGGGATTTGGGATCCTTCAGGGGGTCCCCGGTACACACAAGACTTGTAATAGTAGTGATATAGTTATTTGATTTACTTGATATGTTTCTAGTAGGAAAAATATGATAATGCGTATTTTGATCATTAATTTCAAACCACTGTTAGCTTTCCACTTAGAGTTATCCAATTCTGCATCTCCAGTGACAGCTTCTCAGTGAGGTCTTTAGGGTCCTGGGCATAGAAATGTTTGGGGGTAAAAAAAAACCCAAAAATAAATAAATAAATAAATAAAAATAAAACTTATGTGGCTCTTCCAACCAATAACATCTTATGTATGTATCACTAAAAAACTAACCAACACTATCAGCATATTGTTGACATAATGTTGTGCTGAATCCCTTTATTATACCTTTATGTGGTTTAAAAGAGAGAAAGTGGTCTTATGTTGCCTGGTGTACTCATAGATTTAGCTGAAACAAATATTTCAGTCATTATGTGTGACATCAGTCATTTATCTTTTTCAAAGTTCATGTTGTCCTCTACAGCTTTATTTTTATTTCTGTGGTGCCTTCAGCTCTCTGCATGCCTCCATTTGGAATGTGTAGGCCGGCATGGGCCTGTGGCCCACACCCCATCTCAGCGGTGAGGGTGGGAGCGGGGGAGAAAACGCCACCCCTGCAGAGACCATTTTNACACCCCATCTCAGCGGTGAGGGTGGGAGCGGGGGAGAAAACGCCACCCCTGCAGAGACCATTTTGAAATCTGTGAGGATTTCCGTGCCATCTGGACCCGCTGCCAGTCTGCCCCAGATAGTAAGGGTTGGCAACGGTACCCGACGGTGCAATATGGCTCTCTCTTTAATGAACTACTAACTGTCCCCTGTTTTAATTGATGTGACATTTGAGCCATTTATCTCTGACATTTCAATGAAGGATGATTCTCAGCCTTGCCATTTACTTTTTTGTGCTATTTTCTAAGAGTCATTTGCATTTCTGCTCTAAACCTGCTTTTTGTCTCTCATTAGCTAATTAGAGAGGAACATGCACAATTAATAAAAATTAACATAACCTAGTTTGATTTAGGCTTGATGAAGGATAATCAGAAAATCAATGTTTTCTTAATATTCATCAAAAAAATGATGTGAAGGGCTACCTGTGGTAAAAGGTGACTTCGATAAAGCCTTGTAACCTTTACCCACATACCAACATGTAGCCTACAGTGTGGGACAACTTATGTTCACAGCATGGGGAGAATCAAGCTCAATTAATCAGCATATGATTGCAGTAAGCAGCCCCCTCTGCTGGATCTTCTGAGCCATACTGTTTGAAATGATTTTAATGCTGCATTTTCAGTGGCCAGACAATTATCATATGCTCGGCTGTGGCAGTAACAGTGGATGGGTTTTGTGTTTGCTTTATTACATTTAGTGAATTAAACAGTCTCAAATGTGCAATATTAAACAATTTAAGACAGATTAAAAAAAACAAAAATCCTCAATCTGGCACTACTGGCACTTCAAAGATCTTTTGCAAATTTCATCTTCTATTGGTGATTCAGATTCTATTGGTATTCAGATGAGTGCCGATATTTGATTTTTAAAAAACAGGAAATACTTTGGCTGTGGTGTGGTGAAATAAACAGCAAAGTGCGTGTGAATGACAAGCTGCCATAACCAAAGGTTCCAGACTCAATTGTTTTCCATAATGACACATATTTCAATCTTTTTAAGATATCCTTTAAAAACACAGTCCCACTGATGACGATGGTTCCTTTGATTGTGAGCAGCATCATTGCCAAGGTGTGGTGCCCTGTCTGCGCTGGCAGCAAGGCTGATATCTTTTGTTTGGGACTCAAAGAGCTCCTTTTCCTGTTCAGTTTCCCTGACTATTTTTGTTTGTGTGAGGTGTTGATGGACTTATATGCTGCACAGCTTCCTTTTAGTGTATAGCACCAGATGTTTGTGAGAATAACAACCCTCACCTCTTTTGTCATAGTGACAGAAATTGTTTATTAGCAGTTTTGTCCATCCGGGTGTGTGTACGATTATCACAGCTCAGTCATATACTGCCTGTCTCTGTCTTGCTCTCTTTTCCTGTGTTCGCAGTCTCACTCTCATGTTGGCGTGGGAGGAGTTGAAGTCATTTATGATATCAGATATTCTCTTGGAGAGCAGAAAAGTCCTGACAGACCGAGCAACCGCCATCCTCTCACAGTGCAGTGTGTGTGAGCGTGCATTTTAATCAGGAGAAATGGTTCTGTGGGCCTCACATTGCACATTTAGGTCTTGGTGTTCTCATTGTGTATACCCAAAGTACAGTAGATGTTATGTCTGTTCCTGTAAATCAAGCCATGAAGCAGGCACGAATAAAGCATCAAAAATGATGCTTTTATTTTGTTATTTTCTTTTTTACTTTCACACTTTGCTATTCTACTCCTCTCAAAAGAATTAGCCTGATCATTGTATAAGCAAGCAAAGCCCCAACCACAAAGACATGACAAAATTTCTCTGTACCCTCTAGTGCCCACTTATTTAGTGTGCCTGTGTGCCTCTGTACCTCCATCTCTGATATGATGTGGCTTCTCTATTTTACTGTTGACATAGTGCTATGAATGTCTGAGCACTTTGCAAATGAAGAGGCTTGAACTCCTGACAGGCAGTGTCGCCGGCACCGTGACACACTGGCCCGCACATGCTGTGCGGCATAATGATGACATTAGGATCCAGTGATAATATCAGGACGCACTTCAGATAAATGACTGATAAACCAGGGGTTGTGCCTCTCGTATTACACGCTTGACAGAGCAGCTAATCAGTGTCCAAGTGACTGCTATTACATAAATCATGAGCTCGACTTTGATGCATATTCCATTGGTGTTCCCTATTCATCACATCATCTGGGGGGAGACTCTCTAGATGACTGGCTGCCAGGCCAGCACACATTTTAAGAGCACATTATGTTTTCATTAGAATTTGATATGATCCATTCCAGTGTTGATTTGATTTTATGTGCTTGGCTCATTGGATCGGAAACTACCAAGGAGAGGTAGTGTATTGTTACATTGTGCAAGCTGTTTGGTGTGTCATTTCTCTCTCTCGCTGGCCACATTTACAGTAAAGCAAATTGCTGATTAACAGCATTGTTTGTTGATACAGAAAAATCATTCCTTTTGGATTTGAATGAAATTATATCCAAGCTTATCATTGCTCTTGGAGAATTCACAGAATGTACTTTAAATAATAATTTCAGCACTTACAAGCCAAGCAACACATTACTGTTTTATTTAGTAATAAAATCAAATACATTCACAGATGAAGCTGGAAGGAGGACGTGGGGTGTTGAAGTGAGTCACCATGTATGTTTTATTCTCCAGTATTGGGGTCAGAGGATGTGAAGGTGGGGGTGTTAATTTAATCCCCATTCTTACCCAGAGCATGGCCACACTCTCTAAGGAGCTTTATCTCTGACAACTGTGTCAAATTAGAGAGACCACGAGCCCCTCATAAAGAATATGTCTGTCAGACTACATTGTTCCTGGCCTCTGAAATATACGGCGAGAGAGACAAAAATAGAAGATAACACCGTAGTCCCACAGTTGGACTTGAACATGATGAAATAATTTTCAAGCCATGTGATCCTGTCAGTGAGACAAACCACTAATAAAACTGACGTTCACATATTATTCTGCACCTTTTGTGGTTTCAATAAGGATTACTGTCCAATTCAAATATAGCAGATCGCCTATTCCATTCCTAATATTTGTTCAGTATAATTACTTTAACTTAATATACTAATAAATTGCTTCAGCATAATTATTTAGAAAACTCCACTGGACATTAATTCATTGTAATTCAGCCTGGCTGTATATAATTGATGGGTGTGTAACATTCCATTAGGCATGGTACATAACTCTGGGTCAGTCCAGTCTGATAAGAGCACATCATTTATCTCTGAGGTATCATCGCTGTCCCACAGTCAAACATGTAAAACAACTCTTAATGTTCTCCCTAGTCCCCTATGGGTGTTTCTCCCTGTTATCATCATTGCTTCTATTCTAGTGGGACTTCCTCCGGAGACAATATTTTCATAGACCTTTGACCTAAACCATATTTTCCATTTGAATGGTCTGACTAGTGAATATTTACAAGCATGTTTAATGTATAATAGATCTCATCTGTGAGTATCAGGAGCCATTTTCTGCTCAGTCAGGTTCTGGTGTTGGCCTTGGCCCCTTGCTCGAGGTAATATTGACCCCTCTTAAAAACAAAATGACCTGTGCCTCATTTAGGCCAAGTAGTATGCATGTGTATTGTACAAGTCCTAAGGGCATACATGTTTATAACAAGGAAAGCTGGCGGTCTCGAATGTAAACATCTTAGCACTGTAATATTATTGTATCAGTAAAGTCCCAGAAGATGGTAGATTTAATAATGTGGGTGGATTATATAAGAGAGAGAAATAAAGCAGTAATTTGAAATTGTTTGGGGACCTTTTGTGTCAATGGTTATGGAGGCTAAGGGACAATCCCATTCCCTCAGGCCACTGTTAAAAAGGCAATGACTTTTCTTGTACATGCACAGCATTTTGGAATCTACATGCATTACTAGCACCAAAGGCTTTTATCATGTGATTAGTAATACATAATACATTTGATTCTATTATCATGCAAGGAAAATGTGAATGAAGGTGGTGAAAGGAAGAACACGCTGATGATGAATAACATCTCGGTGTAGCTTTTGAATATACATTTAATAGTGAAACAGATCTCAGTTTGCTTCTCGGGTGCTTATACAACCACAGGGTTTTTAATCTCCTTCTTGCCGATGAAAGTCCCAGTAATTACTATATTTCCCTTTTTGTTTCAAGGACCTTTGACGATCCCTTGGCTTGCATCAGAGGGCAAAGTCATTAGTGGAGAAATGAGCTCAAGTGAAGAGAAAGAGATTGCCGGGCTCCCAGCATGATTGGAAACTTTGCCTCACATTGCATCCTAATTTGAATTCAATTTTCAATGTATATATGATCAGAACAATTATAAAACATATAATTATAAAATATTAGTTGTGTTTATTTCTTCTTTTTTATATATTGGTTGTTTAAAAATATAACCTCACGCTGCCTTTGCTTCTTTTATTTATTACGATATTAATTCAATTTTATGCTGATAATTATATAATCTTCCATTATTATAAATATCAAACAAATAAAATTGCCATCCATACAACATAATACACTTTACTGTATTACACTGCACAGTAGTTGTAATGGCAATATGTTCTGTGTTATAGTGCTGCAATCATCATCAAGTTGTTCAGAAAGGGGGAGTGGTATGGGGTTGGGGNGGGAGGGGACATATGAAATATGAAATCCTGTCAATCAAAGTGTGGTACACAACACGCTGTTGCGGTTGGGTGACAGTGGTTCTTTCATGTAAATCACAGACATTAGAAATAAAAGACAGGCCTGTTGACTTGTTTCACGCTGGGAATCGGTGGCCCAGCATGTGTTGCTCTGTCTGTGCTTCACTCTCCTGTGGAACCGCTGTCCCCTGGGTCCTAGCACTGCTCCCCAGGGTGCACTGCATATAATTACCCACAATCCACCCTGAAACAGCTCTCATTTACAGTAATCAACAGTCTGCTCTTCAAAGGATCCATGTGGCATCAGACACCAAGAGCCAGCGAGTGTTATTACAAATTATCATTATTGCCTCTCAGTTACCTATATATTCAGAAGCTGACGACTGCGATAAGTATGGAGGTTATGAGAGTCACACATGATTTTTTTTTTTTTTTTTTNTTTTTTTTTTTTTTTTTGTCCATTAAGAGTTAATGAGGGAAATTATGATTATGCTGTGTTCTGCTAACAACTTCAAAAGCAGCCTGGTTCAGTATAAGGTCTGAACGAAAGCAGCTAAAGCATCAGATCAGATTATTATACAGGAGGAGATGAAGAGAAACAAGGGCCAAGCTTCATCAAGGGCTTACATTTACATGACTAACGAATTCAACACGCAACTAAGAAATGCAAGATCATTTGATCATTTGGCAGGCATGATGGTGGTCTGTGTGATAATGGTCATTATCATAAACCGTAACCATCATTAGGCTTGATTTCAGATAATGGTCAGTGTGGAAACCATTTTACACAGAGAAAAGCCTTTCCCCATTAAAGACATATTAAGTGAATTAACTCACATCATGAGTAGGGAACCACTGTGTGGTATTGCCTGGAACATAATGCGCTTATAATGTGAAGTGATTTTTCCTGACTGGAGACAAGTCAGCCGGTTTACATTCATAACAGTTTGCCTTAACCTTTCACCATTCAGTCGTTCACTCCAGACAAAATATTTTCTTTCTGCGTGTATCCATAAAATTAAAAAAAAAGTCGATAAGAACTATACATGTTGTAAAATGTGGCCATACAGATTTTAATCAATATTTTATTTCATGTGTTCAATCCTGCACATTATGTTTTTTTTTTTCTCCATGACATTTGTTACCAAACTTCCCTTCTCAGTGAAAACCATGTATCTCCAAAATTCCAGAAATTATAATTGGTTACAATGCTTTTTTGATACAATTCAATGTATTTTTAAAGGGTCTTACAACCCAAGAAATAATTAAAATTTCCCAGCGTATTAAGTTGCACTTAATCCTATAATTGATCTAAAAACCAAATTTGTAGATACACAGTTTTCAGTAGACAGCAATTATGTACAAAGTAAATATATTGTAAGAATGTTGTATAAAGTGTGTATGGAAATGGCCACAGTCACGTGAAAAAAAAAAAAAAANTTGAAAAAAAAAAAAAAATACAGACATCGCTCTGTCATATTTTAAATACATAACTTGTAGATTTTCTAAATTGATTTTGCAGATTTGTTTTGTAATTACATATGTGTGTGTGTGTGTGTGTGTGTGTGTGTGTGTGTGTGTGTGTGTGTGTGGATGTGCAAATACACATGTCTGTAATTCGGTAATTTAAAGATTCTTCCCTCGTTTACCTCTCGGCAAAATGGCTGCTGTGTTTCCAGAGAGACCACCTTCAGACATGACATCCTCCGCTCTCTGGTGGCTACAGCAGCGTCCTCCACAGAAGCTGCCTCTGACCCTCTGGCACTGCTGGGCCTCATCATTGTCGGTCCATTAGGGATGCTGGAGCAGGTCTCCAAACGGGCATGGCTGCATCACATTACTCCTACCCCTCACTGCTGGCAGGTCCCCTAGTGGCCAGGTCATGTCATGGCATGGGTGCCCTGTGAGTGAGCTTGTACCAGGTCTGCCCTTGACATGCCCCCCTACTCCTCCTCCTCCTCCTCCTCCTCCTCCTTCTCCTCCTAGGAGAAGCGCGAGCAGACTGTCCGGATGGGGCACAGGGGGTGCCAGCTGGTGCCAGCTGCGAGGGGAGATATCCAAGGTGGCGGACACCTGTCCTAACTCTCGCCCCCCAGCTCCCACAATGCATCTGGTGCGGCCCCGCAGACCCATCGTGGGGAAATGAGGCGCTAACCTTGAGGAGAAATGCTCCCAGCGTCGCATTAAGAGAGGCCCTAATTGCTGAGTGCTAGCACTGCCAAATGACATTAGGAAGTGCTGTCGTTTACTTTAACATAATGGCTCAGCGTGTTTTTTGGCTAAACTTCCTTTGCTTCTCAGAGGTGTTTCACCGTGGTGGCCATTTTGGCCCTGTCATGACCAATCAGTGGAGGACTTGAGGATGAAAGCGATTCTTGAGGACGATAATTCTAAAGACATTTGAGAGTTGGGGCATTCATATGCAAAATTGAGCCCTATAGTGGGAAAAAAAAACCCACTGTAGAGGGCCACATGACTACTCCATACTATGAACTCACCATACCATGTAAACGGCTGCCATTTGCAAAATAGCAAGTGCATTAACTGTACAAGCTGGATGAGTGATTGTATTATTTATTCCCTTTCTTATCAGCACACATGCTTGTATGGCTTTGTCGTTTCAAAGAAATACTAACACAGTCCACTCAGTGTGATTAAATTAAACAAGCACGCTCATTACATTATGCATACTGTAATAAGAATAGCCCTGACCGGTCTGTAGCAGTATAGCAGGCTCCACCGAGAATGATCACATGTTTCGCTGCTGTACTAGATTTTTAGGGCGCCCATTAGCAGAACAAAAATCACCTTTGATTTAATGAAAGGTCCTCGTTTGCTTACCGGCTCCCCTCACTTATGGGCACATGGTTAAATTAAGCCCCCCCACCACCACGCCATCCCCCACCTTCGCCTCCATTCGAAGGAGACACCGTCCCCTCTCCTGCAGTNCCCACCACCACGCCATCCCCCACCTTCGCCTCCATTCGAAGGAGACACCGTCCCCTCTCCTGCAGTATAATGCTGTGATGATTCTATGATCTGGTGTTTCAAGTCTGCGGGAGTGTCAGAAATCCACTGCAAGGTGCTTCTAATTGCAGATACACCTCAGCACTTGAAAGTAATGAATGTGAGCATGGTGAAACCTCCAAGGATCAAACGCTAGTAATACATCATCAGTTCTGAAAAGGGTAATTCGTTTCCCTTCGCCAAGCAAAATATTAGAAGTTCAGATAGGGGGGTTTTATTATTAATTTATTCTTCCCCCAATACATGATTTTGTAATTGAAGTGCTATGAATAAAGTAACCCATATATCTTAGCAAGCCACTATGCATCCGTTGACTAGACGTGGGATTTGGGTGTGTAAATATTGTCTATAGCGAGTCGCAACAAGGATGATTCTTCCTCAAACACACTTTGATGATATGTTTGATTGGATTTTGAGCCATGTATTTCCCAAGACCATAACAAATCACCCTTTATTGTGTCTCATCTTAGAGCTATAGCGTTATTTACTGTACCTCTAGTAAGCTTAACTTCATGATTTTGTTTGAGTTTTGTTCGGATACATATCCATATTTTTGCCAGGCTTTTGGTAACTGTTTAAGTTTTAATTTGAACAGCTCTTTTGCCAATTATAGAAGCTATCTGCAGCATATTCCCTTCTCATATTCCTCAGAAATGTCCATACGTATAATCTATATGCTATTTCTAAACCTCGCTTCACCTGATCCCTCTGAAGAATATCACCTCTAGCCATTATGAGGTAATCATGCCACAGGGACTCAGTCAAAACAAGTCTGGCAGTTCACTAGAAGACGGCCTCTTACTGCTGGTTGACCCTTGCGGCCACCAAGCTGTTGACCCCAGGAGCGCAGGGGTAAGAAGTTCAAAGCCCAGCTGTCCATGTATGATCTCTTCGTCTAGGCCATGGTCGTGCACTGCGGGGCCACTTCCCCCGCTGCCTGAAACTGGTGTTTTCTCAAACAAAATCAGGATATGCTTTACTTCTTCAATGGCGCTCTAAAATGCTGAAACACAGTTGAGCGCAGAGTGTTTGTGTGTTCACTGGATGTAATTTACAGCTTCGTGTTGAATGCGAGCTACCAACGTTGTGCAGGGACTAGTGTTGCGGCTGTTCATAGCATCTGCTCAGATGGCCACTAAGGAACAAGAATAACAATGTGCCATTCACGGGCCAGATGATGTCCAACTGCGAAGAAGAACTTGGACAAGAAGGGTAGAAGAAGGGCAAAACAGACAGGAGAGGTTGATGGACTTTATAAGAAGGCTAAAACACAAAAGAAGATACTGGGCAGATCTTGGAGGAAACAAGTACAATTCATTGCTTGGCATATCTATTACGTACTTGCTGTTGTACAGCCTGTCACAAGATTACTCTCATAATCAATCCATTGTTATTTTAATGCAGAGACAAATCAGAACTGTGGTCCATAGTTAAAGCCAGGTCTCAGCGACCTGTCATCTGTGTTCTACAGTTAGGAGGTGGCTAACCCCTGGGGGAGGGGAGAAAGTGCTGGGGGGTCTGAGGTGTAAAAACCCAGGAATTTCAGGGCTGATAAATGAGGCTCTTCCTAACTGCATATGGTATGTGTTTTAAACTGACTCCCCCTCGGCCCTCCTTGTAGCCAGCCATCCTTCATGAAGAGTTCAGGGGCCCTCTGCTGTACATGGGGCCCTGTTTTGTTGCCAAGACAGGCCCCCTGCATAGGCTGCATATGGGACTGTATGACGTGTCGCCTGGCCAGGTTTCATGGATTGTTATGGTAGTGTTACAAAGGCTTCACATTGGGTCATTCTTAATTTACACTGACTTTGTAAGCTATTAGTTGCACAAAGAAAATGGTTTGTCACTCAGGATATACACCTGCTACCTGTGAATAATGGAAGAATTACAATATTTCTGTAAGAAAAAGGCATTGAGTTGTCTGATATGTGTCTGACGGTTTCTTAATGATGTGATGTTGGACTAAGAAAAGATACAAAAACAGCTTTGACACCATGTTGCCTTAGTTACAGCCGTTCACAATGAAGAGGGCAAACACAGTGCAGAACACGGACATCACACTCTGATGTTTCACAACACCAACAGCAGCACTCGTAAATTTTAACTAGCGACAATACCATGACCTTTTTGGTGCAATGAGCACTTAGTATTGGTCATTTCTGCACGTTATAGCCGACTATTGGCCATGCTGGTTGCTCCCCGTCCTATTCAGTAGTCTTTTAACCAGCTAGCCGGACACATATGGCCCCCGGTTATTTCACCGGACCTTTACCTCCTCTCTTATAATAGCACCCTAGTCTCTTACTCTTTCCAATGTATTCTACTCATTGTTTACTGTACATGTGGGTCCGGAGTAATAATAAATAAGGAGCGTGTGTGCTGTGCCAACATGATTGATTACGACAGGGAGGCAAGGTCAGGATGGAGGAACAGGCTAGGGCTGTCCGACTCATTGAGTTAACACTGTATCCGTATTGTATGAATGTCACCAGCGATCCTGTGATTTATTACTACAGCCACTGCTCAATTCTCCTTTTCTACCTCCCCCCTTCTTTTGGTACCTGACCGAGATACAGGATATGAACAGAACTGTAGACAAAATTCAGTATGTCAGTGAACAGAGTGTATCTGTATTTGAATATTTTTGTTTTCATTATTTAAATGTCTTCTTTAAAATTGCCAAGAAATTGTAAATGTGAAAAAAAAAGAAAAATCAACAACTTTTGATTTATTTTTCAAATATATATTAATATAAAATTTATATATAATATATCTGAAATTATATTTTTGGGAAATCATGCAGTATGTTCCCTTAGTAAAAATTTATCTGCCATCAATATGAAACTATGATCAATATTGTCAGGATACTGTTTTATGTTTTATGTTAATGTTATGATACTGTTTATGCTTTATGTCTGATTTTATTGGTGTTTATGTTCTTTATTAAGCAACTTTAGATAGCTAGAAAAGTGCTATATAAATGGAATATGCTATTATTATTATTATTATTATTATTATTATTATTATTATAATAACACACTCATATCATATACAGTACCTGCACACACTGGCCATGCACAATAACAACAAAAACAAAAAGCTGAAAGCAGCGACTGAATTGTTTATTTGCTTGAATAACAGACCCAAAAAGTCATTGTCACTTTGAACAGTATACACTGAACTATTCTTTCTTTTCTGAGGATCTAACCTTTCGTCTTGGACAGAATACACAATGCCCCTCTGGACCTCTGGACTGCTCACTCTTTAGTGCATGTCAAGAAGACACCAGTCTGGACTATTTCCTCTGGGAGGTGGGTAAGCAAGCGCCACGCTCTGTCAGTTAGCGTAAAATGTTTCAGACTGAAGATGGATGGAGACGACGTGTCACTATGGCTCAACCGGGCTTTCACTGCTGCCATGGCCATGTCCTGGTCACATCAACCCAAGCGACCGAATCGCTAGGACCTGTCCTTCCTTTTGAGTTAGCATATACACTACATGACAGAGCTTGTGGCCTTCACTCACTCCGGGTAGGAAAAAAGGAAAAAGGTTTTTTTGGTAGGTCGAGTAGAAGGAGCAGAATTTTTCCATTTGATTTGTTTTAACACACTTTCCCTGTTTTGATATGGTGGAAAAAATACTGAGCATTATTTAAATTCCATAATTCTATGAACATTTTTACACTGCTTCAGTTCAGATACAGAATATTCTTATTAAAACAAACCACAGAACTAAAAAAAAAAAAANAAAAAAAAAAAAAGAAGGGTTTGACAAAAGAGGACCTTGACATGGAAAGTCTTGGAGTGCTGACCTCTGTGTTTGACCTCTCCCAATATGTTTCCACAGGCAATTCCATAATTCTCCAGCCAACATTTAAACGCTTCCTGTTTGACAGGAAGTTCCACATCACTCTGTGGGACCCAGGGTAGTGCTCAACTGTGCGAAACGGCAGCGCGTAGAAACCCGGGTTAATTTATATCATGTCTCATCACCTTTTTGTGGAAGACTGCACACACACATGTACACAGTCAGGCGGAGACAAACATTTGAATGCAGCACTTTTTTGGGCATGCATGCTTATGCACAAATACAAACATGCACATACACTCTCTCTCTCGCTCTCTCTCTCTCTCTCTCTCTCTCTCTCTCTCTCTCTCTCTCTCTCTCTCGCTGGACTGGAAATGTACCCCCTTTTGAGTCAAAGGTACAGTATGTAGTGGTCATACACACTTGCTGAAGTAAAAATTGCTGGATGACAAGATATTTTTCTCACACTTTTACTCTCTCTCTCTCTCTCTCTCTCTCTCTNCTCTTCCTGTGTCTCTTTCTCACTCACTCACTCCTTCACTCACTCACTCACTATTTCACAGTGTTGTTATTGGAATGTGTGTGTGTGCTGGTGCGGACTGTGAAACTGATGAATGACCAGCCATGGCAGATTCATAGTCCGGATCCTGGTGCAGCTGGAGAGGAAACTAATGGCAAGCTGGGACTATGGAGGTCTCAGAGCTAATACCTGTCTCTTCCATCAGGAGACCTGGGGGCATTTTTTTACACCCAGCCAAATAAGAGCCACCCCCCACTACCACCAGCACTCCTACTTTTAACACCTTCCAACTCCTCGCCGCCNCCCCCCCCCCCCCCCCCAGTATAACCCTCTCTCTCATGCACGCACCTACACATGCATGCAGGCAACACACATGCATGCACACATGAGCAGTCAACCACAGAAGCATGCAGCCACACACAGATGGACACACACCCCTGCTGAGCCCCCAGACTGTCCAAACTGTGGGGTGCTGAGGGAAGACTTTAATCGTGAATGGGTGGCCTTAGTGGTACTGGGCATCAGCTGTCCGAGAGTAAACGTGCGGCAAAAAGACAAGGATGGGCACTTTACTGGACATTGGCTTCTGCTCCCTGATGATCAACCAACCACACTTTGACCCCCCCCCCCNCCCCACTCTCCCTGTGTACCGTTTGGTCATACAGCTTTAAATATGTTGCGATTCCGCCCATTTCCCTGGCAACCAGGTTTAATATTGAACCCATGTCTCGATACATATATTAATGTTTGCAGTTGTACACCTCCCTGTGTTATCCTCATTAGTGTTCTATACTTTGCTCATCCTGAGAGCAGCCTCTGAAATAGAATCAGAGCACTAGTGGAAGTCATTAGTCAGTTTTGAGTGTGCATATGTTCAATTGACCTGCAGTATGTAAATTCCTGCAATGCTGGCCTTGCATATGGGCCGAGTGCCTCAGTGGAGGCCCGTCCAGCATGGTGCCTCATTACAGAGCGGCTTTCCAGAGTCCTCTCTGTTAATTAGAGAGCCTTTGTCCGTCACGTGACTCTGCTGGTCTGACACTCTGAGGTCACAGTAAGGACTTATGGATCTTCCTCGTGCAATGTCTGTTTGTCTGTCTACTTGCTCTGCACCGTGAGTCTATCCGCTTTCACATTTTTCATTTTCGGTGTATATGTTGGACAGTTTTTCGATTGAACGTTGAACTCATCCATCAGCTTTCACGGTCAAGGGCTTATAATAATTCAACAGCTTCCAAAGTCAATGGTTTGGTTAATTAAGTTTGTGTTTCTTTAATCCGTCTGAAATACAGCCAGACTGGTCTTATTTTGCTATTATGTTGCTATCTGTGAAAATGAAAAAAGTGTTCTATTTTCTACCTTTTCACCTGCTTGTCAGACTTGCAAGGCACACAATGAAATTATCTCCAGGGCAACAACAAAGCACTGTCAAGATACCCAGCATCCTGCGGCTTAATTGTTATTAATTTACTGCAATTAAAATGTGTCTCTCTGTCTGTTTTTTTCATGCCTTGACAAGCATGGATATTGTTTACATGCAAAGAGAAACTGTTGAAGAACATTTCCAAGCAATGTCACTGTCTATGCATAGCTCTAAGCAATTCCGGCACACATCGCGATAAAGCCCATATTTGAATAGGAGCGGATATCAAACACATTCATTAAGTTACATGCTTCACTTGATTAATTATATCTGAAGAAAATTGCGGGCACTTCGGATCTTAGTCTGGTAGTATCGCCATGTGCCACGGATCCCTAATTTCCAAAAGAAAAGGGAGGGGGCTGAAGGGGAATTTTTTTTTTCTCCCAGTCTATCCCGGACAGCNTTCCAAAAGAAAAGGGAGGGGGCTGAAGGGGAATTTTTTTTTTCTCCCAGTCTATCCCGGACAGCCTGCCTCTCTCCCTAAGGAAATGAACGTATTCAAATGTATCTCCATCAATGAGCACAGTAATTATGAATTCAGCACTAATTAGTAGATACACTACTTTCCTTGCATATTTGATTTCCACTGTGAGATGTTAATAAGGGAAGTGCCCATTTTTGTCCTATCTCATAAAAATTCCAGAGTGTTGGGGGGGAGGGG